>BQNB010014234.1:17413-70681 GCA_026074375.1 Tanacetum coccineum
ATACCAATAGTCTTATTTTACATTTAGGAGAACTCAAATAAAATGGTCATCTTTTTTTTATGTTTTCACCTATAGCCCCTACCATCATGTTTTTGCTTCGGTGGTCATCAGAAACCCTCACGTTCATTTAAAATCTCGTCAGCTATAAGGACAATTTGGTAATTTCAGCAGCAACCCCTTTTCTTCCTCATTTTCTTCACTTAACGAGAAAATGGATGATTGACAAGAAATGTTATAAAGACAACAATACCCATGTACTTAACAAGATTAACAACTGTTCAAAAATTGGATCCCCGTGAAGCAAAAACGTGATGCTGGGATTATAGGTGGAAACACCCTTGACTTTAGGGACTAACGGTGTAATTTACCTAATATTTAATTAGATGTTCTCTTTTTTAATGCACTGGCTACAAAACTATTAATTCTACACAAACTGGACACACACATAAATACACAGAAGAGGAGGGACCTGAAGATAACTATTTAGTACTCTTTCCGGATGATAACTTCCCTTTTCATTCTCTGCTAGCCTAGGGCAGTTCAAACATGATACCGTTAGACTAGTGTTGTTGCCTGTTGCATGAAAGGTAGATAGATCCACCTCTTCCCCTGACATATGTTAGAAGTATATTTAAGATATAAGTCTTATGTTATAATTATCCATTTAGAACTTGTAAATAAATCTGCCAGAACATTAGGATAAGCAGAAATAACCCGCTGGCCCAATAGCCAAACGGTACTTTAGGAAAATAACCGCTCTTGTGAAGGGTTACGACTTTTACGTCACACCGGTTCATTAGGGTATATATATTCCTTGTAAATAATTTGATCATTAACTAATTATAATAACAGAATTTACTTTCGTTGTAATCATTGTGTGCTTCATTTTTGAGTATCATACATATTTTTTCTGCACTAACCGAACATCCAAACACCCCTGCACAAGAATCATGAATTCGCATCCTGTGAAGAAGAATTGGCGGGAACTTTTTTCCTCCATAACAAATTTTAAACAGTATTCATACCAAGTCGTTATAACTACTGCATGCTTTAAACTAAATATTATTGTTGCATAAAAACTTGGATAGTATACGTTGTGGCTATCTACTTATGAAAGCCCACATCCAAGTCGACTTAGAGGGGGATCCTTGCTAACCAAATTAAACGTAAAGATGGCAAAACAAGGTCTTAGTGAGGTAGGAAACGGGTCAAAACAGGGCAGGTTTGGGTTGGTTTGAAAACACTTTAATTTATTAGAATAAGTTGGAGAAATATATGGTTTGAGAAGAGATTTGGGCGACTCTCAATACGGTTGACCCATTAGTCACGACAACATATGTGTATGGGGTGAATTTCCATCTCTAATCGGATGATTCGAATTCCACTCTAGTTCAAAAGACTCGCTTAGTCATTGTTGAATGTAGTTATATAGTATAGACCTTTCAGGAGATCAAGTTATGTTTGGGAATGCACATTGTTTTCCAGCAAGTTATGTTTGTGTTTGCGCCAAGGTCACTCAAAATTTCGATTCATTCACTTATAGATGAACGTTGATCTGCGCATTTAATGTCTGCTGTAGGTTTGGAATTGTTAAGTCTTAACTAAGTACTAGTAGTATTTTAGGAAAGCTGGATGCACAACAGACTATGCCATCTCTTGTGTCAAGTCCTTGAAAATGCTGCTTCTACATAAAGCCCTTGCTATCTTTATGCACATGCACAATTATAGGATCTTGAACTTATTGCAAATGCTGAAGCGTTAAACCAGTACAACCTAATTTTTTATATCAAACGTGCCAAATCTGTTATTGATGAAGCTCGGAGATGGGTGTGAAAGGTGCTTATTTTAATTGTCATTACTTGTTGAAGCATATATGAAGTTGTTGTTAGTATGACTTTTCATGCTAATGCCCTTTTTTTCCATTGTATGTGTGTTTTTCAGAGTGAATGATGGTATCTTTTCAGGAACGAGAGGCACAACGACAGTTTAGCGGAAGCATAGATGGCTGTTGTTCAGTGGGAATCAATTGCAAGTTGGATCAACAGTATACTTACTAGTGCTGGAATTGTTTTCGCTGGCAGCTGCTTATTATGAAATGACCCATTACACCCAAAAGCTTTTTATCACAAAATATGTAATCTTGTATGTGACCCATATAATTTTTCCTGTATGACCCGTATCTAAAAATACAAAAAAAAACAACATTAATTAAGAAAGTTTGATTAATTACAATCATCAACAGATACAAGTCATTACTGCTTGAAATATTGTTTGATCTGCTAATACAAGTTAGATTGCCCAAAAATTAGCTTAACATGTTACCAGAACACTGTTTTAAGATGAGTATTACATGAAATTAAACAAAATGATGAAATCCTTTCATCACCTTCAACATGAAACCTTTCTTTTCCCCTTTGACTTGTCTGCACATCTTTCAGGTGTCCTCATTCGAAATTTCTTCACAATATTATGCCATGTTTCAACATTAGCTAGTCCAAGCACTCATCCCTTGATTGCAATAGAGGTTTTGAAGATGACTTTGGGAATGGGCTTCTTTGCAACTGGTAGATAATCCTCAACAGTGTCATATCCATACCATTCAAGCAATTCTTTTGGAATGGGCTCTTTAGACCGCCTTGCAATTAATAGCCCCTCCTTAGGAATACTTGTTATTGATGGCCCCTCACTAGAAACACCTTTATTGTCATCTGAGCTGTCTGAAGTAAGCATAATTATTTCTGCAAAAACAAATTAAAAATAAAACTAAGTCTGGTAAGTCTGTTGACCCACATTACAGATGCAAGCACACCATTTGACTCACATTACAGATGCACATTATAGTGCCCTAACCCAATAACCACTAACTCTGTTAATAAGCTAAACCCAACAACCCTAACTCTACAAATAAGCTAAACCAAACAGCCCTATGATTGCAAATAAGCAAATAACCTAATCAAGAAACCCTAACTCTGCTAATAAGCTAAACCCAATAACCACCAAGTCTGCTAATAAGCTAAACCTAGTAACCCCTAAGTCTACTAATAAGCTTAACCCAATAACCACTAACTCTGCTAATAAGCTTAACCCAATAGCCCTAACTCTGCAACTAAGCTAAACCAAGCAGCCCTATTTCTACTAATAAGCAAATAACCTAATCAAGAAACCCTAAGTCTGCTAATAAGCTAAACCAAAATAAGCTAAACACCAAAATACAAATAACCCAAATACAAAGAAGCTAATAAGCTAATAAGCTAAACCAAAATAAGAACAACAATTGACAAACCTTTACTCATTATAGATGATGACGATTATGGATTGCTTATGTGGTTTGGAATTAGAGTTGTGTTTGATTATTGGGTCGATTAGAGGAAATTGTGTTTCAATTAGGGTTGTGTTTGATTATTGGGTCGGGTTGTAAGTAGATTACCTATGGACTTAACCCTATTATTAAAAATAAATAAATTATTAAAAGTTTATAAATAAATGGAGAATTAATTAAATTAAAAGTTTATAATTTGTGTTTTTATGAAAAATAATTAAATGAAAATTAATTAAATTAAAGTTTATAATTGTGAATTTTAAATTAAAATAGTAGCTTTAAAAATAAATTAGCTATAGAATTTAAAGATATCGTGTTATAATCATGCTTGATATCGAAACGTTTTATTAAGTGCGGGTCTTCAACAAAGAATATCTTATCGTGGTTGGAGCTTAAGTTAGTAGTATCATCGATAACATTATTTGAAGATGAATTAAGCACCAATAGAAAACGGAGGTAGCTCGTCAAACTGGTTGTATCCGTCCTCGAACATTCTCAACAAACTATACGTCGTTTACCATGAATAACGACATTCCATCTAGAATCATTTGTGTCCTCAATAAATTCTATGCATAGCCATTTGTGGAAAGATTGACACTTGTAAAGCCATGATTGTTAAATGTGGAAAGAGTGTTAGCCTCGGTCGAGATAGATGTGATAGCTATAGCATGAATAGTCACCTAGAACACAATATCCAAGTTCACATTTCATAACATCTTTAGTAAAAAGAAGATGATGAAAATACCACCTTGGACCAACATCATTGTTTCTTCTTTCTTTGTCGCAATAGTCGTTATACAATGCTTACTGAGAAGTCATGCAAATCACCTTGTATGTCTTGCCGATTATGGAAGTTCACATTAGTTTGGTTTCATGTATAGTTTATCGTCTAATCCATGTGTGTAATAATTTAATGTTTAATAGTTTACTTTAGCTCGTTTATGGATTTTTGTTCACTTGTAGGTCATTAATGTTAATTCGTGCCTTGATAACTTACGACATATCATCTCAGTAACAAATATGTATAAAGAGAATACCTTGTCAAGATTGTGTTTTAAATGTACTTTCACTGATATGACTTTGTTCAAGTATTAGATAATAACCAAGGTTGCAAAAGTGGCGAATCGCGAATTGCTTGTTTTGGGTATTTCCGGCGAGGTTTGTGTAGTTCGTCAAGATTTTCCTTAAAAATCAACTTATAATAGATATAAACAACTATCATAAGTGATTAAAACACCAATAGAAAATGGAGGTAGCTCGTCAAACTGGTTGTATCCGTCCTCGTAGACAACATTCTCAACAAACTATACGTCGTTTACCATGAATACACTTGTAAAGATTGACACTTGTAAAGCCATAATCGTTAAATGTGGAAAGAGGGTTAGCCTCAGTCGAGATAGATGTGATAGCTAGAGCATGTATGGGTTAATGAAAAGTCACCTACAAACCCCGTAGTGTGGAACCTAGAACACAATATACAAGTTCAGATTTCATAACATCTTTAGTATTTTCGATTGTTTTTTGAATGTTAATACTATAAGAAGAACAATAAAAATGATGACATCATGCATGATTTGCTTCACTGACCGCCTTCCCGTAAATCAAGAAAATCAAGGCACATTAAAAACCTAAAACAAGTATTAAAACAATAAAGCTAATTTGAAAAATTCAAACTTAATTAGAAATTTAAAAACTAATTTGAAAATTATTTAAAAACTTTTAAAACTAAAAATACAAAATCTTAAAACTTATTTTTGTAAAACTAATTATTATAGCAAATCTTAACTAAAAATTTCAAGAAAATTTATGAAAGTGCTAAATACTATTTTTGAGGTTTAGAAATTAAAAGTTAGAAGAAATAAGCTACAGATAAGCTGCTAAACAGATAGCAAATAAGCTCAAAACAGATAGTCTATAAGAGGAATACAAAACAATGTATAATTAAAAAAGACCCAAGGGCGGAGATGGTTGAGGTCTTGGTGTGAAGGGGAGGTCACAGGTTCGATACCTGTGGCTTCCTTTTCGGTATTTCCCTCCCTAAAAATTTTGGTATTTCCTTCCCCAAAATTTTTAAAAAGCCCCCCATAATTTAAAAGTATTTCATTCCCTAAAATTTTTAAAAAGCCCCTTATATTTTTTTTAGCAAATTTCAAATTCTCCCTCCACCCATCTCCATCTCCACCCAAGTTTCTCACATTTCTCACCAATCACCAGTCACCAATCACAGCCACCAGTCACCATCCACCATTCACCAGTCACGTCACAACCACCAGTCACCATCCACCATTCACTAGTCACCAATCACAGCCACCAGTCACCATCCACCAGTCGCCGGTCCGGCCATCAACAACGGAGGGAGGTTCATTTAGATCTAAATTAGGTACTTTTTTGAATTAGGAAATCATTATGTGGTAATGTTAACTTATGCTTACTTTTCATTGTCAATTTTATTTGTTATACATTAAGTGGTATCTTGTTTGGTTGTGTATACTTTGGTCATTTTTAGAATAATGAGACAAACAACATAATAGAAAAGCATCTGTGTTGTATATCGAGTAGTTGTTCTGATAATCTCATAGTGGGAAACACTTAGCAGCAGTAAGTACCATATAAGCTTCCACCATGGAACACGAGTATCATTTTTTGTGAGGTTGCAACTGGAAATAAGGCACTGTTTGGGTTAATGGGTTGTTTTGACATAGTCATTGTGATCAAAGGGAATTTTGAGTACCACTATACTGCCCACTGTCCATTGTAATTATACACAAATGCTTTGATGCTTAAATTGTTTTAATTTGTGACTTGTAGGATATATACGTTACCATTTGACCTTAACAATAGCATACAAGTCTTGGATGAGAACTAGTAGGACCAAGAAACAATATATTGATGGAGTAGAAGCGTTTATTAAGTATGCAATACACAACTTGCAAAAGATAAGGAACATCGACCCACGATGTAATAAACAACAGCTTATGATGCCATGTCCGTGTACCACATGTTTAAACCACATAGAGCATAGAGTGGAGGAAGTGCAGTTCTATTTATTCAAATACGGGATTGATCTACGCTACACAAAATGGGATAAACATGGAGAAAAGGATGAGCAAGCAACAACTGCCCAAATACCTGTTAATGCTACAACAGAGTTTGTTGACGACATGGATTTTGACATGGATTTTGGTTCAGAAATTCCAACAGATGGCCCAGAAACAGTAGAAATGGTTAATGCTATAAAAGAAAGTTTTGATGAGGATGACTTTGCCAAGTTTCAAGAACTATTATTAGACGCGGAGAAGCCACTTTACAAAGGATGTACTGACTTCACAAAGTTGTCCGCAATAGTTAAACTACTTAACTTGAAGGGTAAGTATGGAGCTTCTGATAAGTTCTTTACTGAATTACTAAGTTTGTTAAAAAAATGCTACCTGCTGGTAACAAAATGGTTGAAAAAACTTATCAGGCCAAAAAACTAATGAGAATGATGGGATCAGGATACAAAAAAATACATGTATGTAGCAACAACTACATTCTTTACTAGAAGGATAACAAGGAGTTGACTGTTTGTCCAACTTGTGGGATATCAAGATAGAAGGTGGATAATAAGACACATAAAGTGTACGAAAACATTCCGACAAAGGTAATGTGGTACTTTCCACTTATACCAAGACTGCAACGACTCTTTAAGTTAGAAAGTATTTCAGAAGATCAAAGATGGCACATAACAAGGAGGATAACAGATGGTGATTTACGTCACCCCGCAGATTCACAGGCATGGCGTACCATAGATGAAAAAATCCTCGAAATTGCTAAAGATCCGAGAAATCTACGGCTAGGAATATCGGCTGATGGGGTTGACTTCAACTCAGGAACTAGGCATCACAGTGTATGGCTACTTTTATCTGTCATATACAACCTTCCTCTATGGTTGTGTATGAAAAGAAAGTTTATCATGCTTTCGGTATTAATATTGGGATACCTAAGAAATGATATTGATGTTTTTTTATAACCGTTGGTTGATGATTTGCATACCTTATTCGAGATAGGGGTTGATACATATGATGCTTCCACAAAAGAAAACTTTAATCTGTGTGCCGTTGTGTTATGGACGATAAACGATTACCCTGCACTTGGTACATTATGTGGCTGCCCATATAGTGGATTCAAAGGTTGTGTAGTATGTGGGAAAGATACACACCGTGTTAGACTTTCTGCCTCATCCAAGCAAAGTTATGCTAGACACAGATGATATCTACCATACAACCATCCGTTCAGAAGGCAAAAGAAGGCGTTTAATAGACAACAAGAATTTTAGCTTGCTCCAAATCCATTGACCGGGGAACAAATATACAACGAGGTACAACATATTGAAAATAAGTGGGGAAAAGGAAAACGAACAAACAATAAGACCTCGGAAAACCAAGAAGATACGAGAGGCAGAGGTGGGAAGATTCAAAAGCAGAAAAGGAAAACAACAGAAGAAGAGGGTAGTTCAAACCAAGTAAATGAAGCATATTGGAAGAAATTCAACATTTGGTATCGAAAGCTAAGGTATTGGAGGCATAATTCTGTTCCACATTGTATTGACTTCATGCATGTAGAAAAGAATGTTTGTGAGAGTCTAGTCAGAACTTTGCTAAATGTTCCTGGAAAGACAAAAGATGGAATGAATGCTCGATTGGATCTGGCAGAGTTGGGGATAAAACTAGCGTTGTTTGCTAGGCAAGAAGAAGACAAAACAACACTACCTCCTGCATGTTATACATTAACGAATGCGGAAAAAGACATCTTTTGTGAAATGTTATCCAACATCAGGGTACCACAAGGCTATTGTTCAAATTTCTTTAGTTTGGTCAGCCTAAAGGATAGGAAGCTCATTGGCCTTAAATCACATGACTACCACATGCTAATGCAATAGTTTTTGCCCATTGCAGTATGTTTAATCATGCACCCACCCACACGATATGCTATTATCAGGTTTTGCTTTATCTTTAAATTTATATGTATGAAAGAAATTAGCTTGCTAGAACTAGATAAGCTGCAATTGGAATTTGTTGTGACACTGTGCCTACTCGAGAAGTTCTTTCCTCAATCATTTTTTGATATTATGATACATTTGATTGTGCACCTAACTAGGGAGGTAAAATTATGTGGTCCCGTATGCTTTCGGTGGATGTATCCCTTCAAAAGATGTATGAAGGTTATTAAAGGACATGTGCGAAACAGAAATAGACCAGAGGGATGCATTGCTGAGGAGACTATCGTAGAAGAAATAATAGAGTTTTTTAGCGAATATCATATAACCATGAAAACTATTGGTATCCCACCTGATAAACATGTAACCAATGAAAATGAGGACGGAAAGCCATTGTCGGCTGACAAATCAAGTGAAGTTTCCGGGGAAGTCTTTCAGAAAGCACATTTGTATGTAATACAGAATACAGATGAAATTGTACCTTATATCGAGTAAGTATTACTAACACATGTCTATTTCGTTGCATAAAATGTTTTATCAAATATAATAATCAAAGACATTGTTTTGTTTCAGGCGACACAAGCAAGTTTTGAAAACAAAAAACCCGGGTAAACGAATAGCATTGCTAGAGAATGAGCACAGTAAATCTTTTGCTAAGTGGTTACGCGAAGAGGTAATTACTTGTATGTTGTTTATAATTGTTTGTTTGTTGCTAAATAGAAGTAAGTTGAGATAAAATGTGAAGTGTCCCTCCTGTATATGACATTAGATAGAGGCCCACCAGCACACCATTTCATTATCCCAAACACTCCTATTCTTTAATTGTTTGTTTGTTGTTCTTGTAATTTAAAGATAATATATACTTGTAATGAAATTCAGGTTGAGAGAGAGTTAGCGATATCCAAAGATAGTGTATCAGAACTGTAAGGTGGATATCATATGGGCCACGCACCACCATTGTAAAATACAAGGCATATAACATCAATGGGTATACATTTCGTACGAAAAGTAATGATGGCATAGTTTATTAGAACAGTGGGGTTAGTGTTGAGGTAGTAGATCTTCACATATCCAAAGAAGTTGCAACCATAAGAAAAGCATTTTATTATGGGGTTTTACAAGAGATATATGGGCACTAGATTACCATTTCAGGCAAATTCCTCTTTTCAAATGTGATTGGGTTAATCACAAAGCTGGTGGGGTCAAACACAATCCTAATATTGGTTATACATTTGTAACACCCCCAAAATCACAACAACGCAGCGGAATACCACTTGGGGTGCTACTTCATAGTTCATACACACAAGTTACAGAAAACGACCTCAAAAGAGACGTTTAATAAAATGTCACATTCGGTTTAAATAAATCAGAGTAAATTTAGGTCCCAACAATTTATAATTTAACAAGATTACATGAGTTCAAACGTGACTCATTTGTATAATAAAAGAAAACATTTATCGAATGTGAAGAAAACCAAGTCCTTATAGTTTTGATATCCACGCGTCTCGAATGCTCCCAATGCTCAGCTAGCAAGATAATAACCTGAGAAAATACATGCAAAAACGTCAACAATAATGTTGGTGAATTCATAGGTTTTAGCAAAACCGCATTGAAATAATTCAAATGATATTTCCTTAAGAAAAGTAGCGTTACAAAAAAATCCAAATACCATATTTTACATTATCGCCATGAGCCCATGACACCGACGCCTTGACACGGCATATATCTTTTCATATGCTCACAAATTTTACCCCATACAAGGTACAATTGCCAGATACCTACCTCTCAATACAAAATGTCCTAAACAGGGTGTTCATGTTATTCACCTGATCCATACCCTCAGACGGGGTTGTCAACCCAATAGATCTATTTTATGTACTAGCACTCCCCTCCACTATAGGGCAGATTGATGGTTTAAATTTGGGGACTTTTGGCAATATCTACTCATGCGAATAATCTCATAATCGGGACAAGCATACCCTTCAAGCACTTGTGTCCAATTTAAAACAAGTAATGGTTTCAAAACTCACGGTTTTGTAAATAGATAATCAATGTTCTCAAAACATTTAGTAAGCAATTCAAACTTCAATAATTCCAATGGTAAACCACCATTTATCAAACATATATCAAAATCATGAAATAAGCAAGCCAAAGCTTTAGTGAAAACAATTCATGTAACGCTTAAGTAGTAAAAAGAAACATTTTACTTAGTAAAACAAGCATGTATTCTCACCCCGAAAATAGTTACGAAAACCATTAAAAGAGCAAATGTGGGGCTATGAACTCACCTTGATTGAAGACCACAATCAATAATCAATCAATCACGAAGCGTCACCGATAACGAACTCGACCGCGACCTATAATTATGTCGCTCGGTTACTATATAATAAAGTACGACCGAATGATGCGTACATCGCAACAATAGAAATCGTATAAAATACACATGTGATGAGAAATCCACTTGCGCCTTAGATCCTAAAATCCCACAATATTAGGTTGCGATCGTTCTTTTATTTATATCATACATCGCTTAAGCGAATACTTTCTATTTTAGGAAACTTTCTATTTTAGGAAAGTTACCACATTTGGAAAGTTACCATTTTTGGTAAGTCTCGGCATCCAATTATATTTGTAAAAATATTTATTTATCTCGTCGAAATTTCGACTTTCAATTTGGTTATTAATTACCCATATCGGGATTATGTCCCGTATATTACCAAAGTTACTATTTTTAGAATTTTATCCGTTCAATAAACTCGTTAAGTCTAACTTGTTATACTCGTAAAAATAATAGCGTTTATTATTTTTTTTATAAACGTTCAATAAGTCTTGTATTAACCCGTTGACTTTTTAAAGTCAACATTTGACTTTCTTTGACTTTTATACTTATATTTATCTTTACCCAAATCTGACCCGCGCCAAACGACCCTCTAAATCACATTTTCACGACTCGGTCAAAGAAGAAATTTTATGCAAAACGATATTCCGGACAACTTTTTAGTTTTAGTCGAGACCCGAAACTCGACAGAAAATGACCAAAACGCCCCCGCAAGAATCTGCTGGAACTTGACTATTTTAATAAAAACGCAACAGTTTGACCATCGGTTTTGACCCGCTATATCACATTTTCCATGACTTTTGACAAAAAAGATTTTAATAGAAAACGTCATTCCGGACAACTTTTGTGTTTCGCCGGAAAAAGGGGGCCCCCCCGACACAAGACTCCAAAGTGCCCGAAACGGACGTTGAAAACCGATCCAAATGTAAATAAACCCAAAATCTGATTGCTTTTTCTCGTTTTCAAAATCTATTCTCGCCGTGACTTCTTCGTTTATTAGGAGTTTAAAGCTCCTACCACCTTATATCAAAACGATCGTCTCGGAAAGCTTTATCATATTTTAAAATCAAAAATCAGAATTTACAAATTTTCGAACCTCGAAATACGTGCTGAAGTTTCTGTTCGTTTTTGATACTTTCAAAATGCGCCGAAAACTATTTTTGACCCAAAAACCACATTCACAATACATCCAAAATGGTCTATAAGCATTACTCACATCGCTCAATCAACCACATCAAAACTAATCTAGTTGACGCAAGTTCATCGTATTTCATCACCATAAAATTTTATAATCTATCGATAACGCAAACAAAACTAGAACGAAACAATATTAATACGAATACTTACAAACTCTATATTACGCACACTTTGGACTTCGATTCGTTCCCTTTTATTGCCTTTGCCGAACTCTGAACCAACCAAAATACCAAAACCATAAACCTTTTAAAAACAAACACACTTGTTACAAATGTTTTATTTATCATTCAATACTATGTTTTCAACCAATATCGACCAAGACCCGAACCAAATAAATTGCATGTTATATATTTTTAGTGGAAAACGTAGAAAATAACGAGGGGATTCGGAAAATATAAGTTGTTCGGGTTGCATGTAATTTTTCCGGCGACCACGGCGGTTTCCGGCGGCGGTAACCGGCGGCCGACGGCGACGGTGGCGGTTTCCGGTGACCGGAAAAGTTTTCCGGTGGTGGTGGTGGAGCTAGAGAGAAAGTGTGTGTGTTTTGTGTTATAAAATGAAGGAAATGGAAGTAAATTCCATTTATATAGTTCCTTATTTTGAGCTTTTGGCAAAAATAGTCCTCCCCTCCTTTTATCTTTATATTTTTGACACACCATACTTTTATGTAAATAAAAACCGACAACCGTGACTCGGGCTTACACTTCCGAGACCATTTTTATTTCCATCACATTTTTTTTTGTTTTTAAAACATTTAATAAAAATGTGTACACTTTTAAAACGCGAGTTTGGCTCGAACAAGGAACAAAGACGACACGGTTCGCAAAAATAATAATTTACGATCATAAAAATAATAACGAGACGCGTCGTAAATTTTTACGATGATCAAGACGGTTAACGGTCGCGCGGTCAAACGCTGACTCGCGAAACGTCAAAAATAAAAATTATCAAAGTTTCTCAAAATTATTCGTAATAAAATACGAAAATATTTATTTTCGACAAATAAAATTTAAAATGTCGATGCTCGTTCACGGAAACTCATAAAATAATATTAACGACGTCGAATACGCTATCGTCGTACGCGTCGCGAAACTCGGGTTGTTACATTCCACCCTCCTTAAAGAGAGCGCCGTCCCGGTGCTCTATTCGACTTATTCGTCTTTAGTTTACTTGTGAAGAGATGAGGATATACACAGGTCTTCGTTGAGGTTTCCAACGAAAACTTGAATGAACAATTGTCAAAGCATCAAATATATGCAATGAACATGAGCGAACGGATTGAATGTCATGAGAATCCGTAAAAGAAAGGATTAAATACATGACTCGAAGAAAAAGCCATTGGAAACGAAGGATTTAACAAGTCGTAAATTCTTGGAAGCGGTTAATGGTTCATTACTATTAGCTTATCAAGTTCGCGGCGGTCGATACACATTCGGAAAAATCCATATAACAAAGCACGAGTCTAAAGAAGTTCATAGCCCAAAGAATGATTTGTACAGACAAACGCACGCTATGTCGGATACACATAAGCCCATTCATTCATAATTCGTCACTTACATAAAGAGGCGTCCCAATCCATGTAAGTGAAGAATTATGAACTTATGGTTCGGCGGTTTATAATTTCCTTATTCAAATGAAGAAGCGTCCTAATTCATTTCAATAAGACGATTATAAATCATCCTACTTAAGCATGGCCGACACAAAACACAATATCAAAACAAGACCAAAAGCCACATTAAGTAAAATAAGTGTCTAATTGACGGCATGATTCTTCAAAAACGTAAGAAGTAACAAAAAGAGTAATAAGGCGTTAGTCAATCGCATTCCAAGGGTATGTGCCAAAATAAGGCACGATCTGAGATAACAAGATAAATCCGTACTCCCATCAATTGGGAGATTTCAAAACAATGGATTACAAACACAACATACGCGATTCAAAAGCATAAGAAGAGTGTTCGGACTTGGAGTCGAACAATAAAATAACTAATGGATTTGACAAAATACACCGAATGCCAATATCATCAAAAGGAAGTAAAGTAAAATTGCGTAAATATTTCTGAGATCACCACATCGCTCATAAAATATTAAAGTAAAAGAACTTATTATGACGTACCATAGTACTATACACACATGTAGTAATTAATATCACATAACGATTTTTGCCATTGCCCGACTTAATATACTTATATCTCAAAATCCATAATAGGTACAAACATGAGGTTTCAAACAAGATGTAAGACACTAATTTACTAAGATTACAAGATAATTAACTCAAAGTGTTCAGGTCCTAAGTCAAATTATTGTTTTACTCTCATAAGCCAAATCTGATTAATTAAAACGTTTTCCCGTTCCACCATTTTTTTTAGCTTAATTCCCATTTTAAAACTCGGTTTGACCCCAAACGAAAGCCCATGTTTAAGTTTATCTAAATTCTATAGGTTTGATATGGAAAATAGGGCACTTAGTATGAAATATTCTGGTCATAAATTAATTTGAAATTCTGGGCACAAATTTTAGTTATTTTAACCATTTTGGTCGTAACCCATTCATCCGGAATGGTTAAGGCTCTACCCAAAGAACCACATGGTCCTCACATGATGTACCCTTCACCCATGTATAAACCCAATATCCTCCAATTCAAAACATATCCAATTTAGGTCAAATAATCTGCCTAGTAAATTATGGGTTCGCACTAAGTTCGTTTCCACGGTTTTGGTCTTATCTCGACCATCCGGAAGAGTTGGCATTCCATCTAACTCGCCACTAGGACCTAAGGTATAATACTATTCATTTATGTAAAAACACAGTAGGTTTTAAGCCAAAATTTTCCCATTAACACACCAATCATCTGCCGGTCACCCATTTGGACTAGTTTTACAAATTTAGACGTAACTAACTTATTCGGAGGAGTTACGGCTCCATCCAAAGCCCCCACATACACCTTGTATGTTGACTTACCCAACAAAATACCATGGTTACTGACTTCATGTTAAAATTTTGACATTATACAAATTTTACTCAAAAGTTCCAAATATAAACGTAAGTGACCGAAAATAGTCGACACTTATATACATTACTCTTATATATATATAGATGGCGGTGATCCCAAAGATAAGCGTAAGATATCAATAAGAAAGTATCCCATATACGTATGAGTATCCTTATATAATACTAGTATTAACTTTCGAAGGAGAAAATAAGAAACAAGAAGCACGCGATAATCGAATTGGTCAACGCATATATAATCGACCAATATAAAGAAGATAATATTACGTCATAAGATAGACGTAGGAGAAAAAAATCCTAACCAAGTATTATATACTTAATTATTAATGTAGTAGCACTAAAGATGTAAAAGAGAGCATATAAGTTACCTGGGAGCAAGCGCGCGCGGATATCGGACAATCGTGAAGGACTCTTAAAATTTTTCGAAAAACGGTTATAGTTTAGGTTTGAAAACTAAAAAAATTGACTCTAGATTCGCTAAAACGCAGTGCTCTGATACCAATCTGTAACACCCCCAAATTTACAACAACGCAGCGGAATACCACTTGGGGTGCTACTTCATAGTTCATACACACAAGTTACAGAAAACGACCTCAAAAGAGTCGTTTAATAAAATGTCACATTCGATTTAAATAAATCAGAGTAAATTTAGGTCCCAACAATTTATAATTTAACAAGATTACATGAGTTCAAACGTGACTCATTTGTATAATAAAAGAAAACATTTATCGAATGTGAAGAAAACCAAGTCCTTATAGTTTTGATATCCACGCGTCTCGAATGCTCCCAATGCTCAGCTAGCAAGATAATAACCTGAGAAAATACATGCAAAAACGTCAACAATAATGTTGGTGAATTCATAGGTTTTAGCAAAAACCGCATTGAAATAATTCAAATGATATTTCCTTAAGAAAAGTAGCGTTACAACCTTTCAAAGCATTATTTCTAAAAATCCAAATAGGGATTTCAATAATCAAGTAATATTTAGTAATGGACCACAAGCTTTTAGTTCAACCAACATCAATACATCAAGTGTATTTGCTAAATACTATATTCCACATTATCGCCATGAGCCCTTGACACCGACGCCTTGACACGGCATATATCTTTTCATATGCTCACAAATTTTGCCCCATACAAGGTACAATTGCCAGATACCTACCTCTCAATACAAAACGTCCTAAACAGGGTGTTCATGTTATTCAACTGATCCATACCCTCAGACGGGGTTGTCAACCCAATAGATCTATTTAATGTATTAGCGCTTCCCCCACTATAGGGCAAATTAACGGTTCAAATCTGGGGACTTTTGGCAATATCTACTCATGCGAATAATCTCATAATCGGGACAAGCATACTCTTCAAGCACTTGTGTCCAATTTAAAACAAGTAATGGTTTCAAAACTCATGGTTTTGTAAATAGATAATCAATGTTCTCAAAACATTTAGTAAGCAATTCAAACTTCAATAATTCCAATGGTAAACCACCAATAATCAAACATGTATCAAAATCATTTAAAAAAGCAATCCAAAGCTTTATGAAAACAAATTCATGTAACGCTTAAGTAGTAAAAAGAAACATTTTACTTAGTAGAACAAGCATGTATTCTCACCCCGAAAATAGTTACGAAAACCATTAAAAGAGCAAAGGTGGGGCTATGAACTCACCTTGATTGAAGACCACAATCAATAATCAATCAATCACAAAGCGTCACCGATAACGAACTCGACCGCGACCTATAATTATGTCGCTCGGTTACTATATAATAAAGTACGACCGAATGATGCGTACATCGCAACGATAGAAATCGTATAAAATACACATGTGAAGAAAACACTTGCGCATTAGATCCCTAAATCCCACAATATAGGTTGTTATCGTTTCCTTTATTAATATCATCATCGCTAAGCGAATACTTTCTGTTTTAGGAAACTTTCTATTTTAGGAAAGTTGCCACATTTGGAAAGTTACCATTTTTGGTAAGTCTCGGCATCCAATTATATTTGTAAAAATATTTATTTACCTCGTCGAAATTTCGACTTTCAATTTGGTTATTAATTACCCATATCGGGATTATGTCCCGTATATTACCAAAGTTACTATTTTTAGAATTTTATCCGTTCAATAAACTCGTTAAGTTCTAAACTTGTTATTCTCTAAAAATAAATAGCGTTATATTTTTATTTATAAAACGTTCAATAAGTCATGTATTAACCCAGTTGGACTTTTAAAATCAACATTTGACTTTTCCTTTGACTTTATACTTAATATTATCTTTACCCAAATCTGAACCGCGCCAAACGAGCCTCAAAATCACATTTTCCACGACTCGGTCAAAGAAGAAATTTATGGCAAAACGATATTCCTGACAACTTTTTTAGTTTTATGTCGAGACCCGAAACTCGACAGAAAAAGACTAAAACGCCCCTGCATAGATCTGCTGGAAACTGACTATTTTCAATAAAAACACAGCAGTTTGACCATCGGTTTTGACCCGCTATATCATGTTTTCGTGACTTTGACCAAAAAGACATTTTATAGAAAACGTCATTCCGGACAACTTTTGTGTTTCGCTAGAAGGCCGAAACGGACTCGAAAGTGCCCGAAACGGCCGTTGAAATCGACAGAATGTAAATAAGCTCAAAATAGCTGATTGCTTTTTCTTAGTTTTCAAATCTTATTTTCGCCGTAACTTCTTCGTTATTAGGAGTTAGAAGCTCTACCTTATATCAAAACGATCGTCTCGGAAAGCTTTATCATATTTTATAATCAAAAATCAGAATTTACAAATTTTCGAACCTCGAAATACGTGCTGAAGTTTCTGTTCGTTTTTGATACTTTCAAAATGCGCCGAAAACTATTTTTGACCCAAAAACTCATTCACAATACATCCAAAATGGTCTATAAACATTACTCACTTCGATTTGTGTGTGTCTTTTTCTTGCTAGCTTCTTACTAGCATTTTTTAATAAAATTTCTAATTGCCGTTCAAAAAAAAAAAGTAACACGAATACTTACAACGCTATATTAAGCAAACTTGGACTCGATTCGTTCTCTTTTCTTGCCTTTGCCGAACTCGAACCAAACCAAAATACCAAAACCATAAACTTTTTAACAAAACTCACTTGTTACAAGGTTTATTTATCATCAAATACTAGTGTTTTTCAACCCATTTCGACCAAACCCGAACCAAATTAAAACTAGAAAAATACCCATTGCATGTGGAATATTTTTGATGGAAAACGTAGGAAACGACGAGGGGATTCGGAAAATATAGGTTGATCGGGTTGCATGCGATTTTTCCGGCGACGACGGCGGCGGCCGACGACGGCGATGGTGTTTTTCGGTGACCGGAAAAGTTTTCCGGTGAAGGGGAGGAGAGAAATGAGGAGGTGTGTGTGTTTTGTGTTATAAAATGAAGGAAATGGAAGTAAATTCCATTTATACATTCGGTTTAAATAAATCAGAGTAAATTTAGGTCCCAACAATTTATAATTTAACAAGATTACATGAGTTCAAACGTGACTCATTTGTATAATAAAAGAAAACATTTATCGAATGTGAAGAAAACCAAGTCCTTATAGTTTTGATATCCACGTGTCTCGAATGCTCCCAATGCTCAGCTAGCAAGATAATAACCTGAGAAAATACATGCAAAAACGTCAACAATAATGTTGGTGAATTCATAGGTTTTAGCAAAAACCGCATTGAAATAATTCAAATGATATTTCCTTAAGAAAAGTAGCGTTACAACCTTTCAAAGCATTATTTCCAAAAATCCAAATAGGAATTTCAATAATCAAGTAATATTTAGTAATGGACCACAAGCTTTTAGTTCAACCAACATCAATACATCAAGTGTATTTGCTAAATACCATATTCCACATTATCGCCATGAGCCCATGACACCGACGCCTTGACACGGCATATATCTTTTCATATGCTCACAAATTTTGCCCCATACAAGGTACAATTGCCAGATACCTACCTCTCAATACAAAACGTCCTAAACAGGGTGTTCATGTTATTCAACTGATCCATACCCTCAGACGGGGTTGTCAACCCAATAGATCTATTTAATGTATTAGCGCTTCCCCCACTATAGGGCAAATTAACGGTTCAAATCTGGGGACTTTTGGCAATATCTACTCATGCGAATAATCTCATAATCGGGACAAGCATACTCTTCAAGCACTTGTGTCCAATTTAAAACAAGTAATGGTTTCAAAACTCACGGTTTTGTAAATAGATAATCAATGTTCTCAAAACATTTAGTAAGCAATTCAATCTTCAATAATTCCAATGGTAAACCACCATTTATCAAACATGTATCAAAATCATGTAATAAGCAAGCCAAAGCTTTAGTGAAAACAATTCATGTAACGCTTAAGTAGTAAAAAGAAACATTTTACTTAGTAAAACAAGCATGTATTCTCACCCCGAAAATAGTTACGAAAACCATTAAAAGAGCAAAGGTGGGGCTATGAACTCACCTTGATTGAAGACCACAATCAATAATCAATCAATCACGAAGCGTCACCGATAACGAACTCGACCGCGACCTATAATTATGTCGCTCGGTTACTATATAATAAAGTACGACCGAATGATGCGTACATCGCAACGATAGAAATCGTATAAAATACACATGTGATGAGAAATCCACTTGCGCCTTAGATCCTAAAATCCCACAATATTAGGTTGCGATCGTTCTTTTATTTATATCATACATCGCTTAAGCGAATACTTTCTATTTTAGGAAACTTTCTATTTTAGGAAAGTTACCACATTTGGAAAGTTACCATTTTTGGTAAGTCTCGGCATCCAATTATATTTGTAAAAATATTTATTTATCTCGTCGAAATTTCGACTTTCAATTTGGTTATTAATTACCCATATCGGGATTATGTCCCGTATATTACCAAAGTTACTATTTTTATAATTTTATCCGTTCAATAAACTCGTTAACTCTAACTTGTTATATTCGTAAAAATAATAGCGTTTATTATTTTTATAAACGTTCAATAAGTCTTGTATTAACCCGTTGACTTTTTAAAGTCAACATTTGACTTTCTTTGACTTTTATACTTATATTTATCTTTACCCAAATCTGACCCGCGCCAAACGACCCTCTAAATCACATTTTCACGACTCGGTCAAAGAAGAAATTTTATGCAAAACGATATTCCGGACAACTTTTTAGTTTTAGTCGAGACCCGAAACTCGACAGAAAATGACCAAAACGCCCCTGCAAGAATCTGCTGGAACTTGACTATTTTAATAAAAACGCAACAGTTTGACCATCGGTTTTGACCCGCTATATCCCATTTTCGTGACTTTGACCAAAAAGAGATATTATAGAAAACGTCATTCCGGACAACTTTCGTGTTTCGCCGGAAGGCTGAAACGGACTCGAAAGTGCTCAAAACGCCTATTGAAAATCTGGACAGAACCTATTATTTCTATAAATAGCTGAAACAAAATTTATAAAAATTCAAACTTCTTTTGGCCATAACTTCTTCGTTATTAAGAGTTACGGGACGTTCGAATTACCGAAACGAACATAAAAATAAGCTCTTTCATATTCCTAAATCAAAAATCAATTTTGATAAATTTTCGGACCTCGTTTTCCGTGTCAAAGTTTCTGCTCGTTTTTATACTTTTCAAAACACATCAAAAACTCATTTTTAAGCTTCCATTCCAACTATAATATGTCTAATATGACCTATAAACAATACATGATCAAATCAATCGACCCATAATACGATCTAACCTATTCACGCAAGATTTCCCCAAATTCATCACATGCATTCACGAAACAATCGAATCAAGAAAATGACAAAATAAACATAAAAGAATGCTTACAAAGCTCACAAGAGCTAGATCGGACTCGATTTGTTCCTCCCTTGTCCTAGCCGAACTCGAACCACATCCCAAAACCAAAAACCGAACATTTTTCAATTGAACCGAGCTTGAAATATTAATTATCCATCCAAGAACAACCCACTTACCAAACGAAAACACTCGAATCTAACTCGAACTCTAACTAGCAAAATACCCATTGCATGTCGTATATTTTTAGTGGAAAACGTAGAAAATAACGAGGGGATTCGGAAAATATAAGTTGTTCGGGTTGCATGTAATTTTTCCGGCGACCACGGCGGTTTCCGGCGGCGGTGACCGGCGGCCGACGGCGACGGTGGCGGTTTCCGGTGACCGGAAAAGTTTTCCGGTGGTGGTGGTGGAGCTAGAGAGAAAGTGTGTGTGTTTTGTGTTATAAAATGAAGGAAATGGAAGTAAATTCCATTTATATAGTTCCTTATTTTGAGCTTTTGGCAAAAATAGTCCTCCCCTCCTTTTATCTTTATATTTTTGACACACCATACTTTTATGTAAATAAAAACTGACAACCGTGACTCGGGCTTACACTTCCGAGACCATTTTTATTTCCATCACATTTTTTTTTTGTTTTTAAACCATGTAATAAAAATGTGTACACTTTTAAAACGCGAGTTTGGCTCGAACAAGGAACAAAGACGACACGGTTCGCAAAAATAATAATTTACGATCATAAAAATAATAACGAGACGCGTCGTAAATTTTTACGATGATCAAGACGGTTAACGGTCGCGCGGTCAAACGCTGACTCGCGAAACGTCAAAAATAAAAATTATTAAAGTTTCTCAAAATTATTCGTAATAAAATACGAAAATATTTATTTTTGACAAATAAAATTTAAAATGTCGATGCTCGTTCACGAAAACTCATAAAATAATATTAACGACGTCGAATACGCTATTGTCGTACGCGTCGCGAAACTCGGGTTGTTACAGAGATGTGTGAACTAAAAACAGAAATAGTATTTAATTGAGAAAAAGAAATAAGAGATGTAGTGAGTTCAAAAACAGAAAGAGAGATTTGTGAAATAAAAACAAACAGAGTGATTCAGTGAGCAAAAGAATTGAGAGATCCAGTCAGCTTAAAAACAGAAAGAGGGCTTGTGAGAATCAACATTAATGATGGAAATGCTTTTTGGAATGCCATTGAGGTTAAAACTGGTACCTCAAAAGTTAATACTGCTAGGCATTTCTGAGTACTGCTGGGAACTACTTAGTACTATTAGTCTAAACTTGGTACTGCTATGCTACTGTTAGTACTGTTTGGGGCATAACAAATTTTTGGCAATTAAATATAGCCGTTGAGATATTTATGCCAAATATTTCGCTTATAGGGGTCTATAATTTGGATAATTCTTACCATGAAAACTATTGGCATCCCACCTGATTAATAGGTAACCAATTAAAATGAGGACTGAAAGCCATTGTCGGTCGGCAAATCAAGTGAAGTTTCTGGGGAAGTCTTTCAAAAAGCACATTTGTATGTATTACAGAATACAGATGAAATTGTACCGTATATCGAGTAAGTATTACTAACACATGTCTATTTCGTTGCTTTAAAATGTTCTATCAAATAAGAATCAAAGACATGTTTGTTTCATGGCGAACAAGCAGTTTGAAAACAAAAAACCCGGGGTAAACAAATAGCATTGCTATGAGAATGAGCAAGTAAATCTTTTGCAAGTGGTTACGCTAAGAAGGTAATTAATTTCGTATGTTTTTGTTATAAAATTGTTTGTTTGTGCTATATAGAAGTGAGTTGAGATAAAAATGTGAAGTGTCCCTCCTGTATAATGACCATTAGATAGAGGTCCACCAGCACACCATTTCATTATCCCAAACACTCCTATTCTTTAATTGTTTGTTTGTTGTTCCTGCAATTTAAAGGTAATATATACTTGTAATGAAATTCAGGTTGAGAGAGAGTTAGCGATATCCAAAGATAGTGTATCAAAAAGTGTATCAGAAACTGTAAGGTGGATATCATATGGACCACGTGCCACCATAGTGAAATACGATGCATATAACATCAATGGATATACCTTTCGTACGAAATGTCATGATGGAAAAGTTTACTAGAACAGTGGGGTTAGTGTTGAGGCAATCGATCTGCACATATCTAAAGAAGTTACAAGCATACTATTATGGTGTTTTACAAGAGATATGGGTACTAGATTACCGTTTCAGGCAAATTCCTCTTTTAAAATATGATTGGGTTAATCACAGAGCTGGTGGGGTGAAACGTCATACTACTCTTGGGTGACCTAAATAGTTTAGGCCACAAGGATGATCCGTTCATATTAGCCTCACAAGTACGACAAGTGTTTTATGTGAAAGACCAGATAGATAAAAAAAATTCTATTGTCTTTAGAACACCTACCAAGAATTACAAAGATACATATGACGAAGTCGATGAGGAATTTAGTAAAGTCATTTACAAGCACAATGATAACATATTTCCACGTATAAATCGATGTGACTTGGGTAATGAATCACAAAATGACTACTATCGAACTGATTGTGAAGGTATTGTTATACGAAAATTCAAGTGAAGCATGTTATGCTCAAGTTGTCGCACTCTGTTTAAGGATTTATGTTTGTCTGCAGAACCTATTTAAGCTTTTGTTTTGCTGCAAATACTCTTGTAAAGGATTTCAATTTATCTATTAATTGTTTACTTCAGGTTTGGTTGATGTGTTTGTATATATTGTATCTTGCTTAAGCTGCCAATGCAAGTGTAGTTAATATGACATAAACATTAACTACACTTGCATTAGATAGTTCATACTTGTATTTATACATTAGCATTCGTACAATATCTAATATGAAAACAAAACTCAGAACTCATAAACAAGGTGACATTGTCATTATTTAACACATTCAAATCACTAATACAAAGGCCTTTATACTATTGTCTTTATAATGTAATAAAAAACATCACTTACTAAAATTTCAGGGGAGTATAAACCAGTGTCTTCAATCTACAATAAGCCCCCAACATCGCTTAGCACATGAAAAATAAAATTATGCCAAAAACATCATCATGTAGATCAAAACCTGTAACAAAATGTAAACTAAAACACTATTAGGATTAAAAGTTTTCTTGATGATGTTGAAGATTAATGTTGTTCAAGTTAGAGTTACTATTGTTCAAGTAAAGATAGTGTTGCTGATGATCTTTAAGGAAAATCTACCAAGTGGTTAGTACTGCTTGTGTAAATATATTACTACTGCTAGTACATAGTTTGTACTGCTAATGAATATATTACTACTGCTAGTATAAAGTTAGTACTGCTAGTATAACTTAGTACTACTAGTAAAGTTAGTACTACTGGAGAACTACAATGAAAAATAGTGTTTACTATTGTTGGTAATACAGTTAATGCTGCCAGTGAGAGTTAATGCTGCCAGTGGAAGTTACTATTGCTAGTACAAGTTAATGTTGCTGGTGTAAAAGTTACAACTGCTAGTACAAAGTTACTACTGCTTGAGGAAAAGTTAAAGTTGTTGAGGAGATTACAACTGAAGATATGTATGGAATAGATTGATAAGTATAGAATAGCAAAAGTCTACCACCTGATATGCATCCCTCTTGAAGTATCATAATCTTTGATGACAGCAAAAGTCTGCCACCTGATATACATCCCTATTGAATAAATTTCCCCTCTTAATTCATTATCCCAAACACCCCTTAGCTGGAATAATAACTAAGACTTTGGTAATCTAAATGTTAGACTAAATGGTTCATTGCAGAATCATGTAGATACTACTAAATGCAATTCCAAATTATACACAACTATAGGTATTGCAGGCGCCAATTTCCAGCTGACCAAACAGCTTGATTCTAGTGTGCAAAGCATATGGTTAATAACTAATTAATCATCCCCCAATTTAAACGGATACTACTATTGAAATATAAGCTTATCTAATCAACTAAAAATGATTTCTTAATAGATAAAGTAAGCATTTTTTTACCGAGTCTTGGTGCTTGGCTAAGCTTATTGACTGAGAATGCAGTTAACAGCTTCTTTATTGAATGCTAAAGTCATGACCATTTGAAGAAGCTTATGCATAATAACTTATCATACCCCAACCAAACTAAAACTATTAAGTGAAACAAAAAGCAGCTGAAAATGGTTCCTTAATAGATATGGCAATCACAAGAATACTAAGTAAATGGCAATCACAATAGTAAAAAAATAGCATAATGTATAAAATGAAGAACAATTTAAGATGACCATAGAATATAAATTTCCATTCCATTTAACCATCCATTACATATTCATTTCAAGTGAATAGAACTACAAAAGATACTTAGATTGACAGTAAGTTAAAGATTATAACTAAATAAACCTGGGCATACTACACGCCCACATATATACCTAACCAGCTCCAACCAGCTTCATCCGTAAAAAACACAAACATATGCACAAAACACCAAACCTATCACACCTAATCTTATTCACATAAATCCATTATAGCAGAATGAACTTTTAGCTCCTTAACACCATCAAAATTTTCGTCCGCAAGCTTGGTCAAACGAGACAGCTTAAGCTCTAACCTATCCTTAGTTTCCTTAAAACAATCAATAGCATCCTTCCAAGCATCTTTGTCACTCTTGTTCTCTATCTCACGAATCGTTGTACGCACCCTTGTTAGACTAGCCTTAACATCAGCAATCTTATCACGAATATATTTTGTAAAAGCCTCCTCCTCAGCAATCTGTTGCTTAAAGAAAATCTTCATCACCTTTGGTATCTCTGTCTCACCAGTAAGAGCAATGATCTCATCTAAACCGGGAGTGGGTGTGACATTTGAACTGCAACATGATGATGCCATGGTTGAATTAAGTGTTTAAATTAAAGTCAAATGGTTTTTTTATCAGTTGTGGTTTTTTTTATCAGGGGTGAAGATGATATAGGGTTTTGTTTTGATGACTTTATCGATTGGGGAAAATGAAGCAGATACGAGTATATTTATATATGCATTGAATATCAAATTAGACTCAAACTAATAGTCTGAACTCAATTCATGCAGTGAATATCAAATTAGACTCAAACTAGATAGACTATAAAATCCCATATCTAACCCCTCAAAATTACATAAGTTATCAGAAATGTATGACCATATGTATCGAATTGTGACTACACTTAAATAATATGTGACAAAATATGACTCTATGATTTAGACACCTAAATAAATACTTCATGTGACCATATATAACATCTTGAATTTAATCACACAAACACTCAATGTGACTAATATCAAGGTTAATGATAACTGAGTTCACATTTTGCTATAAATAATAGTCACATGAATATTTCACAATGTGACTATTTTGAATGTATTGGTCACATATAATACCCTTATAATGTGGCCATAAACATAATTTAGATACACATTTGTGATATGGTGTGACTATTGTAAAGCCTATAGTCACATGATCATGCTACAATTAAATGTGACTATACACATTAGGTTTTGGCAAGCAAACACACACTAAACTTTAGACACACATATTAACTTACGTGACCATATGTATCGAATTTTGGTTACACTTAATCATGTATGTCTATGGTTTAGTGTGACCATATATGGATTTTGGTCACACTGTTCAATTGTGTGGCATATATTTGTCACATATGTATATATAGTGTGACTAATGTTTCAAACTTATTTGTATTTGTCACACGTCCCAAATTATAAGTGACTAAATAATCAACAAAAAATTACCAGTTAAGTCTAGTCACATAAATATTCAAATATGCGACAATGAAATTTTGAAATTGTCACACAAAATGAGTTCAAGTGTGGCTGTTTATTTTATCTTGGTACATTTAGTCACATAAATATCTGACTGTGTGGCCGTTCAAAAAATAGCATGTGTGATGAAATCCTAGATTTGTACTAGTGGTCTTGGTCGGTTTCTCCTCCTCCTAAGGCATACACCATTCCTCGAGCTTCAGTACCTTGGTTCTTTAACACCGGGCAATCACTCCTGTAGTGCCTTTGATTCCCATATTCATAACAAGTGATAGTTCTTTGGTTGTTAGCATTAATGGGATGCCAACAATCCTTTGTCAAATGACCGACTTTCTTGCAGTTGGTACAATTGGGTGCACACTCTCCATCATGGTGATAGTTGCATTTAGGGCACAAAGGTTTAGATCCTCCGTATGGTTTCTTCTCCCCAGACCCTATAGTATAAGCTTGAACCGCATTTTGTTTCTTGAGAAGTTGTTGTTGAGCTTGGTTGTTGTTATCGAGTTTTCTCTTATTCTCAGCTTGCCTTTCTGCATAAGTGCGGAGTTTCTAATCCATCAAGTCATTGGCCAACTCAATAGCATCATCAAGAGTCTTGGGTCTTGCGGACATAACATTTCCATGAATGTTATCAGGAAGTACATTGATGTACTTGTCTACCTTCTCGGTCTCATCAAAAAGGAATTTAGTGCACATCAAGGCAAATTCTTGGAAACGCTGAGTGTAACCTCCAACATCGTTTCCTTTGACCTTCACGTTCCATAGTTCAATTTTAAGTTTATTGATTTCACCTCTTGGACAGTATTTGTCTGTCAACTTCTTTTTGAGAATTTCCTAAGTCATAGCATAAGCAGCATCATGCCTAAGGTTCTCACATGACCATTCCACCAGGTTAATGCAGCACCAAGTAGAGTGCGGGTAATGAATTTCACTTGGTTGTCAATAGCACAACCGCTGATGTGGAATACTGATTCCATCTTCTTGAACCATTGAGACAATCCAACAACGCCTTCAATTCCCTTGAAGTTCAAGGGTTGGCATTTCATGAAGTCGGTGTAGGAACAAACACGTGCAGGTTGCACGGGCCTTTCAGGTCCTCCACCTGAATTTTGGCTTCCGTCATCATGAGTGTTGGTAGAGTTTTTTTGTAGTGCCTGATCGATCATGGCTTGAACAGTTTCTGAAGTCATGATGGTAGTGTCTCCTTGTCTTGTTACAGGCATGATTCTTTAAAATTAGAGGAGTAATAAAAAAATTAGTTTAGTTCTTTAAGTCGTGCTCTGAAGATGAAATGTTGTGAGATGCTATGTTAATGTCTCATAAGATTCTTTGGACCATTGTGTTATTCGTAATGTTTTGAGAAATGTTCTAGTATTTATATAAATAATTCTTATATAAATGTAAAATATACATAAGGAAATGTAAGTATCTATATATCTCTCTATATATATAAATTGCAAAAACAGTTCGTATTTTGAAGGCTTGGTTCCACTTTTGGTCCTTGAACACTTAGAGGTCGTTCTCTCATAACTGGTGCAATGGTATTATGAAGTAACGCTCCCGGAACATTATTTCCGCTGTGACCCATTTTGGGGGTGTTACAGATTGGTATCAGAGTCAGGTTATAGAGAACTAGGTTGCATATTTTACCTAGACTATAACCGTTTTCAAATATTGCACCATACAAAAGTTTTCAAGGGACATACATACATTACTGGTTTGCATCTAGTATACATGCTTACATGACATGCACCATTTTAGCATTAGTTGGTTATACTAAGTGCTTACATAGGTTATATACGTGCTTACATGATATATATATATATATATATATATATATATATATCATGTAAGCACGTATATAACCTATGTAAGCACTTAGTATAACCAACTAATGCTAAAATAGTGCATGTCATGTAAGCATGTATACTAGATGCAAACCAGTAATGTATGTATGTTCCTTGAAAAACTTTTGTATGGTGCAATGTTTGAAAACGATTATAGTCTAGGTAAAATATGCAACCTAGTTCTCTATAACCTTAGCTCTGATACCAATCTGTAACACCCCTAAAATAGGTCGCAGCGGAATATGATGTTCTGGGGGTATTACTTCATAATACCATTGCACAAGTTATAAGAGAATGACTTTTAAGTGTCGTTTGAAAAGTAATCTTGTATTGTTTAGACTCTAATGCACATCAAGCTAGCACCTAACACTTAAGTACCTGAGAAAACATGTTTTAAAACGTCTACAATAATGTTGGTAAATTTATAGGTTTATAAATTAAATGAGGCGGATAGCAAGATTTCTCTGTAATAGAGTAGCAATTACAATATCATAAAAAATGTATTACGAAATGCACTAAGCTCATGACACTGAAGCTCAACAATGAATGTATATCAAGTACATTTAAATGAGGGTGCCCAATATAGATGTTCAACCCGTAACATCTATATGATCCAAAATGGTATACGTTCGTCGTTCCATTCAACCGGAATACTAGCAAGTGCTACTTGCTCGAACGAGAGCGTCACTCCAAATAGATCTATTTATAACATTCTCGCTTACAATCCAGTAATTAACAGTTCATGATGATGGGCATAGTGGGTTATAGCTACTTAGGCAAATTCGTAATATTTGAATTAAAATGTACTTGCATCTTTTTATAAAACAACATGATCTCATCCCCGAGATTTAATAAATAATTGAGAAATGAAAGATAGGGACTATAAACTCACCTTAATGAGGTAGCAATGAATATGGAGCGAGCAAGGTAAATGGTGCACGCGAAAACAATGGAAAACTCTATCCGCTACAGAAGGTTGGAAGGAAAACGAGTATGGTTTTGAACCCAAACGAAAACCCTAATTGCTTAACTTCTAAAATCTAACCCAAACTACTAATCCCAACGTTTCACCATGCTTTATACTCCACTTGTGTGCTTGTAACGGCCCATAGAATACCTTTAGTTTGCTTGAACTTCGACCAAAAAAGAAAACCCAAGAGTGACGAATTTAAGATTAGGGTTTTTAGAGTTTTTGTATACAATGTCAAGTAATGTATAAAGGTGTGGGTTTGTTGTTGTGTGGGTCGAATACCAAGAGAACAAAGAAACCAAGGTGAGTTGATGAAGTGTGAATTTAATAACCAGATGAATCTGAGTTTGCAAGGGTTATGTGAGCCATAATATACTCGAAAATTTTGCATGTATAGTATCTTATTTTTGAGTCACGGTCTTGTGTTAATCCGTATAAGGCAAGGTATTTTTAGGGGTAATACATGGTCAATGTATAGTGAAATAAAGTGGTTTACTATTGGTGTTGTGTGGAAGCAGAAACAAGAAAGATAACGTGGGTTTTGAGGAGTTTTATAAAAGGGATCATAGGCTTTGTATAATGGGTAATAGAGTTATATTAAGATGGGATTCTTGTACATCTTTTCTAGTTGGGGACAATATCTCTGATTTGTGAAGTTAGAAGCATAAGTACATGAAATTTTTCTTTATTCTCTAGGAAGGTATTAGTTACTAGTATTAGGTTTATGGTTTAAGGAATTTTGTTGTGTGTATGATTTGAAAAACAAGAAAAGAAATATAAGACTTGTTTTTGTTTACTTATTAGAATTAAACCCTAAGTGGTGGCGAAAGGATAAGAGTAGGATGTATTCGCTTTTGGTTAGCTAAGAGGTAGAGCAAATTTATAACTGGTTCTTTAGTTTTGATCGTAGTACTAATCATGCTATTAGAATGTCTTGATTAAACTTTTGGAATGTATAAGTACGTATAAGTAAAGAACCGGGTATGGAGGTGTATATGTTGTAGACTTGCTAAGAATTCGATATTAAAGGCAAACACGTAAAAGTTTAAAATAAATAGTTGAATATTTATTGACGTAAAAAGGTGTGAAAATATGAATTGTTACACAAACTTCATCTCAAACCTGATTAATATTTCATCTCCCTTTTTATCATTCCAACGCAGATAAGAAAAAAATATCCCATCTTCATATTTCTCAATCAAAGCGAATACCCCACCTTATCACACCATGGCAACAACGAAACACCCCTTATACATATTGCTTTAATCCATGAAGAACTCAAGGTGTTTATGGCTTCAAGATCCATATGAGGGTCTCAGGTAGGTATTTGTGATTGATTGTGTGTCAATCGAAACAAGGAATGATCATAACATATTTGTTAACAATCATTCTTTATTTTTGTATATAAAATGGAAGAGTTGCTCTTTTATATTTCAAGATCAGTGATGTGTAATCATTCTCGTGTTTGATCTTATAAGGTCATGGTTTAAGGGAACACGAAAATAGATGAAACTAAGATCTTATATTTAGCATTTAAGATTGAGTCTTGATGTAGTTGATTGAAGGAGATGATGTAAATGATAAATGTGACGATGGGATATGAGAAATTAGGTTAGTGGATTTTTTGTTAATTAAATGCAACGAAGGGATTTGGGATAGATTTGGATTTGGATTTGTTAGATTTCTTGATGTTGGCTGATTGTGACGATGTGTATAGGATTAATTGGTGAGTCGGTTTTGATTTTGATTGATTGTTGTGGTTGTCGTTGTTGATGTTGTTGGGTGTTGATTGATGTGGTTTTGATGTTTGAGTCGAGTTTGTCCTCTCCTTCTTCCTTTCTGCCTTAGACATAACTTAGTGAGTTGACCTGGGTCAACTCGGTAAATACCGAGTTGACTCGGTTTGCCAAGCAACCACCACTAAAACTCCATCACCAAATCGCCATGGCACACACCAAACCACTATGGCAACTAAACCGCCATCCCAAACCTCCATAGCCACCAAACCGCCATCAGCAAACCGCCACCACCAACCAAACTGCCACCAAGTTTCGAAATGGGCAGAGTAACGGTTGGTTTGGACCAAGAAAAAGTCTTCAAACCACCACTTATATCAAACCGCTATGGCAAACCGCCATGGTCAAACCGCTGGTTGTCACTTTTAGAAAGTACAAACCGCTAATAGCTTTTGTTTTCTTGCAGGAATTACACAAACAACCAAAAAAATTGGTTCAAGCTTCTGCCAAACCACTATGATGAACAAACAACATAGGACTTGGCTTTGTAACAATCTAAAACTAGAAAAATGAAAGAACCAGATCTGGAAAATGAAAGGACCAAAAAACTTAACAAAAACTTAAGACAAACTGCTATACTAGCAGATTCAAACAACCAACACACAAAAATAATTTGTGGCTTTTTTCTCAGAAAAAGCCCATGAAAATAAGCCCAAAATAAGTAGATAATCTGCTGAAAAGCACGAACATAACATACAAATACATTACACAAAAATGACAGATTCGAGACCCCGACCATAATAATCAAACCGACGCAAGATTAGAACCTGGGCTCGTGATACCACATGTTACGCAATTCAAAAACATCTTATCGGGGGTCTTGGTTGATCAAAGTAAACTAGATGGATCATTGTGTAGTTCTAGTGAGAGAAAGTAAGAGAGAGGTTGGAGCAAAACTTGTGTAAGATTAGCTTAGAAAAGAAAAATACAAATGTTCACCAACCACCCCTCATGGAGAGCCATGAGGGGTATTTGTACTAAAAGAAAAAGCAAACTATTCCTAGTTTACATAAATGACCCCTGTGTGACACGCAGTGTCCAAGACTAGTCCAATTCACGTGTAAGACGCCAGCTTTACTAAAAGCTGAGGCTAACACATAAGGTGTTGTAGGGACTAGATTCGGTAAGAGCCCTAAACTAATTTGTCCAAGCGTTAGTAAACTCGGTGCGGGTCCTATACTAATTTGCACAGGAGTCATTGACTCAGTTAGCTCATCGAATTGAACGTGAATAGTTTCCATGATTCTTTGGGTTCTTTTGTTGTAGATTCGATAACCCTTCCTGCTTGGTGCATAACTAACGAAAATTCCAATATCAACTGTTGGTTGCAATTTTCCAAGGTCCTCGTTGTCATTTGTAGGGTAACAAAAAGCACTAAAGACTCAGAGAAAGGTAAGATCAGGCTTCTTATCATGCACCAGCTCATATGGGGTTTTGTTATGACGAGTGTGAATTAGGGATCGATTTTGAGTGTAACAGGCAGTAGCAACAGCTTCTGCCCATAGAAACATCGGAGCCTTTGAAAAAATCAGCATCGTCCAAGCAGCTTCCACAAGAGTACGGTTTCATCTTTCGATAACACCATTTTGTTGAGGAGTTCTTGGAATAGATTTTTGGTGAAAGATACCGACCTTTTCATAGAATTCAGTCAGAACTCAATTAAAAGATTTTGTGCCATTGTCAGTGCGGATTAATCTAATGGTTTTATTGAGACCAACTTGAATTTGCGTTAGAAATTTAGTAACAAATTCTAGAGTTTCATCCTTTGATATCAAAAATTTAACCTATGTAAACCTGGAATAATCATCAACGATGACCAAAATTTATTTTTTCTCATTAATGCTTTGCACTCGCATTAGTCCATACAAGTCTATATGAAGGGTATATAGAACTTCCATAATGGTGTTTTCAGCTTTGGGTTTATGGGTATGCTTTTTGCTCTTTCCTAGTTGACATGCTGAGTAAAGATGATCTTTCTCATACTTCAATATTGGTAAACCTCTTACTAAATCTTTTCTTGCAAGGTCATTAATGGTATCGAAGTTCAAGTGGTTTAAATGACGATGCCATAACCATGATTTGTTCTTGGAGGCTTTAGACAACAAGCAGATTGGGGAGGACTTTATCATGTCTTCAACCGAGATAGTATACAAATTAGAACCACGAGAACCTTTATTTAATTCAACACCATTTGTATCTCGAACATAACATGAATGCTTCTTGAATGCAACTTCAAGATCAGAATCACAAAATTACCCAACAGAGAAGAGATTGTGTCTAAGTCCTTCCACATAGTATACCCTAGAGATCACACTGTCACCAATCACATAATCTTCATAACCCATGATAGCACCAAAATGATCATTCTTAAATCTAACTGTCCCGATGAACTTTTTCATGAAATTCATGAGCCATGAGCAATTCCCCGTCATATGTTTTAAGCAGCCTCAGTCTAAATACCAAAGGACGATCTGTATGACCTACATTTGAAAACAAACAAAGATGGAGAGTTTAAAAAGTTGGATCCCTAATTTTGGTTGGGTTCCTATTGGTTAGCAGAAGCAACAATAGATTACGAAGAGGCATCAATTGCCTCATTCTTAGTTGGAGTGGGAATGCTAGCAGGAATTGCCTTGTACTGTTTGTTTCTACATTGGTATCTAGTTAATGGTTTCTGAGATATGCTACTTAATTTCTCAGTTATCATAGTATTACTAGTACTAACGTTTTCGGTTTGTTGTACAGGCACTACTTTAGATTTAGTGAGCCTAGTTAAAGGGCACTGTTCTCCTAAAGTGAATGTCCTTCCCATGGGCTTCCATTGATAACCAACATTGGTAAGTAGTTTTCCTGTTGCTTTCCAAACTTACATAACTTGCTTAGGTTTCTAAACTTTCTTAACTTTGCTCACAACATTTTTAACAAAGGGGGATGCACTCATAGAATTCAAATAATTAAACATACACATATCAGGATTTGCAAAAATTAAGCATTTGTTACATGTCTTGCAAACAGAGTGAGAATTTAAAATAATTACAGCACGCTTAGAGCTAATACTAGAATCAGCATGATTTGCTTTTCTCAAATTAGACTTATTGGTCCTAGGGTGTTCTTCTACTTTCTTCTTGTTGACACTTTTAACCGGCGAGATCCTATTTTTCTTGGTATTGCTCCTAGGCTTTGATCTGATAGCGTCAGTGTAACTATTTACTCATGTAGAAGGAATCACAAGGACATTAGTCTTATGAATGTTCAGTTGTTCTACATGTTTCTATGTGTTATTATTTTACGTTTCACATTGGTCCTCAAAAGTAACTTGCTTTTTATTATTGAAAGGGGTAGTACCTTGCTTTTTATCTCGGTTATTGAAGTCTTTTGGACAAGTGCCAATCACATATTCTAATAGTTCCTGAGATTGTTTAGTGTAAAGGCAAGCCGATGCAAGTGATCTATCTAAAGGTCTTTCAACCCTAGCTTCCTCTACTATCTCGCGAAGGGTTTCTACACTTTCCTTAAGATGTTTGAGATAATCGAGATGAGCTTCCCTATTGTTCCTACAGAGAGAGGGAATTGGTTCAACATTGATAGCATACATACCAGGTGCAAGAACCTTTGGTTTGACAGAATCCATAGTGACGCATTTCATTTTTTCATTTATTTGGACCTTTAGATTCTCATTTTTAGTTATCAAGGCAGTTGTTTGTTCGATATGTTTAGCATGCGTTATCTTAATAGAATCATACAGTTCCTTGTAATGTTGCTTAACTTTTGCATTCTCTGCCCTAAAAAGCTTATTTTGTTCTTGAAGAACGATGACTTGTTCAGTTAATTGAGTGATCTGAAAGTCTAAGGCCCTAAAATCAAGAGTACGGTCTGCTTCACTACGGATCTCCTTCAATTGAGAGATTTGCATTCTCAATTTTTTTAATTGTGTTGTCCTTTCCTTGAATGGAAGCTTTCATTTTTCCGATTTTAAAAACTGAGTCAAAATCAGGAGCATCCCTAGCAGGTAGAGATTTTTTGTTTCCAAAACTTTCTTTAAGGTGTTGATACTTTAACTATAAATTTAAGTGACTCACCTCAAGGTGGGAAAAATGTTTTACCATTTCATTATGATCATCCTTTTGAATCTTATCTTTTAGTTTAGAAAGCTTAGTTTCAAGTTCCAGACAACGTGCTTGAACAGCAGTGTAAGAATCATGCATTTCAGAGAATCTAGATATAGTAAGCTCAGAGTTTGTTGCAATATAAAACACTTCTTTGGACAAGCAATCATCAATTAAATTATCATTTGCGATGAGAAGATTTTTTCCTCAATCTCATCACATTTCCTATTCACGACATTTTGGTCAACCTCAGCTTCCAATTCTTCAAAAATTTCTTTTAATTCTTTGACTTCTTTAGTGAGAGCCTTTTGAATACCCTCAAAATGTTCTTTAAGTGTTTTGAAAAATGGAATAACCTCGGTAAGATAACATTCATTTGTTTGTTCAAAACCTCTTTCCCCTTCAGTGAGACCCGTTGGTGTAATTCTCTTTTTATAGGTTTTTTCAAATTCTAAAAAAGTTGTATAAGTGCAAAAATATTAATTTTTACTTGACTCTTTGTTGGAAGCACCCTGTGGATAAGCTTTGCAGGTGTATTAGGAGGATACACTGTCAAAGCTGTGATTGGTTTCGAAGTTTTGGTCTGCTCTTTGAGAGCTTTGGCTTTTATCTTGAGGACATCCTTGGACCAAAATATCTGTTCGGGGGTTAATTGTGTATGTGGAATGAAAGTCGCCAGATAGTTCTCTTTAGAGTAATCTAGGGGTCGAATTTTAATGTTTCGTTCCATCCATAGAGGGGTTTTCATTTTGTCATTCATTTTCTTCCTAGTAATTTTAGCTATCTCTATGGTATCCTCTGAGTTGTATATTATGGCAGGGACATGATGGGTTTTGACAATTTTATGACCATTGTAGAGAGCAGGCTGAACTTGCTTTGCACGAGTAAGATATAAGGGATTTTTGTAGCCTATTGCTACCTTTCTTTGTTCATCGTAATGAGGTTTAGGTTTGCATAACATGTGAACTATTTGAAGAGACTGATCTTGTTTGAATAGTTTATCCTTAAGTTTTTCTTTTAAGGCTATCATGTCCAAAAGTTCTTTAAGGAATTTGTTTTCTTTTTGTTTGAAATCCTTTTTTAAATTTGTAACTTCTTCTACCATTGACTTGTTATGGTTAATGGTAGAGTTAAGTTGTATTTTTATAGCATGAAGTTCTTTTTTCAAAGTTTCTTCCTTAATGTTACGGTCAGTGATAACTATTCTTAATTGTTCATCAATTTTTCGTTCTCTTTCAGTTAATTCAAACTTTGCCCGTCTCTCATACAATTCAACTTGTTCCTTATATATTGCAAGTTTAGCAGTTAATGATGCATTAACTACTTTGTTCTGCTCATTCGTAGAAGTACCTTTGGCAGTATGTTCATGCATCATTTGGTACAGAAGATACATTACTTTATACAAATGTCTCTACGTTGTCCTTCACATACTGATCATACGGAATGATAGTTATCACTCGTATATTCAGCATCTGAGTCAACAATATAGTTTGCTCGCAAACAACATCCTGATATTTATCATGATCTTGTACCTCAAATAGAATGTTCGAATTATAAGATAGATTAGCTTCATCATAAACAGGATTGGGTGATGATAGCTTTGCCATAAACATGGTCTGTGCAGTAGGAGCCTCATCAATGTCAGAGTCAAAAGCATCACATTCATCAGCTTGGAAGATATTATCCACATTGAGTGTCAAATCTTGAACTGGTGGCTCATCCATATCCTCATCAATGGCATTATCATGACCTCCTACAAGAAATAGCAACTGCTCTTCATCCAAAACCACACTATTTTCCTGAGCTTGCATCAGCAACATCTTGTCTTTAAAGTATTCTGAATTATGTAGTCGCTTAGGTTGAGTGCACTGTCTTGCTTAACCAGGATTTGCATTCCCAACTCTGTTTTGAACCCCTCCATTACCAGGTGTACCTGTACCCCTTGCATTGTTCCCCTGACCTCTATTTTGTCGACCCTGAACATTCTAAACAACAACCCTGCCGTCTTGAACTGTGGCTTAGTTTCTTGTGTTTGATGAAGTTCTGAGTTGATTGTTAGTTTGAGGAAGGTACGTTTTGTATGATTGGGTTAGTAGGTCAAGTGTGTTAGTTAGGATCTTAATCAAATTGTCAGTTGGAGAGAGTCCTAAATCAAGTTGTATGTTATCAGCAAAATGTGGTTGATGGGCAACTGGTGGGACATATGTGGATGGTAGAGTGGTAGATGATTGTGAGGAGTACTGCTGAGGTAAAACAGTAGACATCAAGGCGAGAGGATCAACCGTATGTTGAGTGAATTGTTCCAACATCATTTTGTTCTCATTGGCATGTGCCTCGTGTTGCTTTAAATAAGCATACAACTGATCATAGTTTGATTCCTTCAATCCTCTGTTCAGTTTCACTGCTGTTACGAATCTACCCCAATCAGGCAATATATTATTGACAAATTTTGAATTCAACTGCATTCTGGACATGATCATCTTGATGTTTTGCATGTCATTGATGAGCTTGGCAAACCGGACATGGTAGTCGTGAATGGTTTCTCCTTTTTTCTGACAGAAATGTTCAAAGTCATCATACAGTTGTGATTCACGATCTTCTTTTGTTAATTCAAAACCTTCCAGGAGCATCTTGACATTATCCTAAATGTCCTTTGCATCAGTGTAATGATTGATGAGAGTATAGATGTCTTTTGGTAACCTTTAAAGTAGGATGTTTGTTGCTCGAATATCAGCGTTATACCTATCCTTATCTTCAGGTGAAAGGTCAGTATAGACTTGAGCTCATTCTGGACCTAAATGAAGTGCACCTTCATTCTCTTCAGTAAGTGTTTCCCTAAATGTTCCCATCTGAAATGGTCCTTCATCAATAGACTTTAGGATGTTCACCCCATTCTCTTTTTCCCGACAATACAGACGAATGCGTTGTTGCCATGATGCAAAGTCAGTCCTATCAAGCATAGGTAGCCGGGTATCGGAACCGGCACATTGGATATCTTCTGAGAGATTAACCATCTTAATTGATTGTGAAATGATTTAAGCTGATCGATCAATGATTAGTGAGTGTATGTTAAAAGTGGTGATGTTTGTTTAAGTGTTTTGTTGTTTTACTTTGTTAAGTGTTTCAAGTTTGAAAAAGAGTCCAAATGTCAAAGTGGTCCAATATTCCAAAATAGTGTCCTAAACCGTTGGAATAGTAATCAAACCGCTATTGACAAACCGCTACTATCAAACCGCTATGAAGAATTTAGAACAAACCGCTACCACGAATAAAAATGGCCAGAGATTTGATTCCCAAAAGACCTTGAGAAAAAATATTCAAAACCTATAACAAACCACTACTGCTAAACCGCTACGAAGATAAATTGCCAAACCGCTACCTAAAAATGAAATGGGCAGAGGTTTGTTCCCCAAATCGCTATGAAAAAATAGTCTTCAAAAACCTGTAAATCGCTATGGTATTAAACCGCTACTAGCACCAAATCGCTACTAGAGTGTATCTGGTAAACCGCTACGTAGATTAAATGCCAAACCGCTACCTAAAAATGAAATGGGCAGAGGTTTGATTCCCAAATCGCTATGAGAAAAATCTTCGAAACCTGTAAACCGCTACTCAGTAAACCGCTACGCTAAATGCCAAACCGCTGTCCCTTTCAAGGCTGACAAACCACTGACAAATAAGACATACTGTGCTAATAGGACAAACCGCTGTAACATTGTATGGCTCTGAAAAATCACTATTACAATGAACCAACCCGCTACGATAAACACAAAGCAGAATACAAAACCGCTATGATGAAAAAGCTTAATTTTTTCTCCTAAAAATCACCATTTTGAACGTTTTTGCTTGATTTCTTTTGCACGACTGAGTACTAGAAGACTATGACTACTATAAAAACACCTAAACTTTAACACAATAAAGATTAAGATCTGGGAAAAATTAAGAGCAAGCTAAGGAGCCAAAAAGTACACTTTTAATCTAAACCAAACAAAAAAACAAACATACACACGATCTAATCATCCCATGAGCTCTGATACCAATTGTAGGATATTGGATATCATAACACAATCAAATAAATAGTGGATTAGCCAGATTCTAATTAGAGAAACAAAGAAAATGAACACTCCTCTAGAGAGAGAAAGTGTGTGTGTATAAAAATGACTAACCACCTCTTCCATGGTATGGAAGAGTCTTAAATAGTGTCTTACAAACCAGCTCATAGGCCATGGTAGTGGGCATACAAGTGGGCTTTAATACTCGGCCCATTACCGAACATTATACATTAAACGTTAAACTAGGAGCTATAATAAACGGTAAAATACACGGGGTGACCGAGTCTTTTCTTAAACCTAACAAGGATCCATCACCACATGAGAGGATCTCACTACCTGATTCCTTGCTCAATTCTTTCCACCGAGAAGGACTGTAAAACTTCGCAATGATATCTTGATGTTCCAACAACATCATGGAGAATCTTTATCCAAAGCATAGACTCGTTTCAAGGACTTACTACAAAAATTCCCTCATCATGGCATAGACTTTTGGCTCTAAGTCTAAATTTTTTATGACCATGTCAATCCCGTCACAAGACGAACCATTGACCAATCGGCCGGTGGTAAGCTTCGTGACCTCAACGTTAAAAAATCATGGGCATTATTAGAGGACCTCGCCCTCTATGACAATGAAAGTTAGAACGACCCAAGGGATTTCACCAAACTGGTTAAGGCAATCACTTTGCCTCAAGATGTCCCGAGTATATTCGACCACCGTCTAATCGAGCTCAAAAATCAAGTCCAACACTTGATGGAAGCCTATCTTGCTCCGACACAACCTTCTCAAGTGAACAAAATCACTACCTCACGTGAGATCTGCAGTGATTCCCATGACACTCAGTATTGCATGGAAGATCCTGAACAAGCTTTCGTTGAATACGTATCCTTGCGTACCGATGAAGCAGGAGGAAAGTGGTATACTTTTAAGCTCGAGCAAAACAATCTTGGTGACACCTATAATCCATCGTAGAGAAATCACCCGAACCTTAGGTGGAAACAACCCCAAAACTCTCAAAATAATTTTTCAAACCTACCTAACCGGTTCCAACCCAACAGTTTAATACCTAACTATTCCTTCAACAACCGTCCTCAAAATTTCAATAATCAATCAAATCTAGAAAGAATGGTATCTAACTTCATGGCATCTCAAGATGCTAGACTGTCCAAGTTTGAAGCCGATTTCAAACAACAGCAAAACGAGATGACCAACAAAATCAACACAGTGTTGAAGGCCATCACCGATCGAATTGCAGGAGCACTACCTAGCGATACGGTCAAGAACCTAAAACTGAGCACCTCGCCAGTTTTATCTACTCGTTCTTATCCAACAATAGACCCGCAATGCTCAACACAAATTCACAATTCGATCAACGCTATCACGGTCCATCCCAAGCAACAAAGCGATTCCTATAACGACAAACTGAAGATAATAAGGAAGAAGAGAAGGATAGCTCAGAAAACACCCAATCTACGTCACCCGGTCTATCAATTTCATTCATCACTAAAAAAGTCCTCAAATTCAATTCACTCTTCGAATAGCTCGGATTGGTTCCCCCATCGCCCAACGCTGAACTCGTTTGCCCTAAAGAGGAAGATGCGTTGTAATGTTTATCGAGATAATCCCAAATGATGACAATTCCCACAAAGAGGAACCCAAAGCAGAAGTGGAAGAAGTGGATTATTTTGACATATTTCTGACTAGAAGTGAACTCGCGTATCACAAGTACCTCATGTGTGGCCCAATCCCTTCAATATTTCTACGGAACCCCATCATTATAGAAGGATACCCATCGAACCTCAAAATACCATACAACATTGGGCATGTGCATGTTGAAAAAATCCTACATTGACCTTAACTCCCTTCTAAATATCATGACCCGAATGATGTATAATAGGATCATAAGAAGAAAACTTGACCCTAGGGAAAATTCTAATGTAGGAGTTAGCAATTTCACAGGAAGGATTAAGGGAATGCATGTCTTCATAGGAAACTTCACATATATCGTAGACTTCATGATTGTTGAATATATTAGTTCAATCATAGACCCTAGGCTATCATAAGTAGTACTAGGAAAACCTTTCATTGAAATATCCAACATGACTCACAAACCATCCGAAGGAGTAGTTAGGTTCACCAACGGAAACGATGAATTTGCCTATAAGATGCCTCATAAGATAGAACAATATAATTCACTATCGGACTTAGAAAAAGAGCATACCAAATCAGTCTATCTTAGGAACGATGAAGACAAGAGAAGAGGAGTAGAGTATGTAATAAGCAAGATACTAGGATTTTACAGAGAATGCCTAGAACTTAGACCCAAATACCTAACTAGAATGGATGATGAAGGAGAAGTCACATAAGGACGTGTGACTTCGAGTCTAGCTACAAGACTCGTAAATAAAGAAAAGTGCTTCTTAGGAGGCAACCCAATATACTTTTCCCGCAATTAAGAGTGTCATGTGTATTTTAATTCTTTATAGTTTGTTTTATTATGTTTGAACTATCTTGTAATCATGCTTTATTTGTCTTTAACCTCATCTTAATTTCAATCAAAGGTATTTTTCAAATAATAAGTGTAGGGGAATTTATCTGGCTTTTGAGCCAAGTTCAAACATGCTAAATAAATTGTATAGATTAATTCGCGTCAGTTTCGAGTCATATAATTGAATTGTTAAATCTTGGGTTTTATGCAGTCATTTGTATAGGAATTAACTTACGGGATCAAGTGCAAGAAATTTTTCATCAAAAACAAAAATTTCGTTTTCACAGAACGTAGAGACGGCGTCACGAAAACCCTAACGGCGTCATACACCCAGGTCCAGAAAACTTAAAATTTTTAATTATTTTTGAAAATAAAACTTGCACAACATTTAAAATATGTACTCTTCTGTTATAAACCTGCAAAACCTAATGAATTTAACAATTCTCGCATCCTATCTTTACTGCTTTATCGAGTCAGACCTTAAATTCACGTTGTATATTATGTATATCACACATTTTATGCTTGGTATAATTGTCTTTGTCTTTGATTACAGGTTATATTTGATGAGAAGAAGCTTGGAAGTTCTTAGGAAGTTTCATTAGACAATTCTTGGATGATGATTTAACCAGTTATCACATGTTTCTTCTCTATCATTGAGCAAACTAGGGGAGTACAAGTTTCTTTTCCTTGTTTTCTTTTCCCTTTATTCGTTTTACGGGTACTTCCACAAAATAATGGGGACAATGTTCAACTTAAGTGTAGGGGGAAAATAAGCCTTAGAAACTATTCTTTCATTTTCCATTTGCTTTGTCCTTAAAAATATGGGTAATATATCAAAACCTAGCATAAGAGGTAATTTTTACCCAAATTTAAAAAAATGTATGACACATACCGACGAAAATCGAGTATTAATAGCGTCTCATGGATAGGAATTTATATGACTAGCACAAAAACCCTCATAATTCCACCCTAAAAATGTGAGGTTCGCCTTTAGATCTTTAGGAATTCGGGTATCTATTATTGATACCCAAGATAGTTTATACCTTTAGCCTTCTCGAGTTAAGGAGTGAGCAGTCATATGTATCTATTCCGTCATTACGGATGTGTACGTGCGGTCTTTGTTGCCTTTTCTGGAGCATTAAGATCGGTATTAAATTATATGAGTGTACCGGTAGTATATTAAATTCTAGAACTTGTTTTTGTGATGCATCCTAAGACTGCATAGTAAGTATTAGGATTTGCTTGATAAGAGGCATTAGGATTAACCCATGTTTTAAACCTGTAATTGTTATGATGGTCACATCGATCATATAACTATCCTACACCCTTGCCATGCACTCATCTTTAGTGCAGGATACCCCTAGTACAACCCTCCGAGCCTGTCCTTTTTCATGGTTTTCGTAATCTTTTGGTAGATTCCATATTATTAATGAAGAGCATTATCACCCTTAAACCAATCGTTACACCCAAATACCCTTAGCCTACCTCGTATGTACTAATTTTTGGTACATTATTGTGTTTAACCCAAGTTAATTATTTGAGTACACGGTTGCTAAGTCCTTATCCTTGTAAATACAGTTTTTGGATGATTAGGATTCATGGTAGTATTTATTTCGTGAAGAATAGGGAAGAAAAATTAAGTCAATACCCCCATATGTTTGTCAAATGATCTCCATGTTATTTTGATCCACCTCAAATTGGGTCATTAGTTAGATTGTAATTATCGAGCATGTAAAAGCTCAAGTGTATGGGTACGTGTTATAAACCACATGTTATGATGTATTATGTTATTAAAAATAGAAAAGAAAAAGAAAGAGATTGATGTAGAGTTGTGTAGAGTTTGTATATCTTCATCCGAGTCTTGGCTTAGCAACCAAACCAATCGTATAAATAATTAGCTAACCCTTCCACTCTAAATTCACCCAAAGCCACCCAAATGTATCCCATCCGTTTTTGTTTCCATTATATGTTATCTTACACCTACACCCCACAACCCTTTAAAAGACCTCTTAGATAGTAATGAATAATGCTTGCACCTAGCGGTGGAGGTTTGATCCTTTACCAAGCTTATGGTAATTTATATGCTATGACTGGTAATGAGTGTTGATTTTCCGTTTCCCCCATATGTTATAATTTATTATACAACCGAGAGAGAGAATCCCCAAACACTTATGTGAGGTGCTAGTATATATTTTCCATGCTTTTAATTACAAGGTCTAGAAGCTTGTGTTGTAAAATATGTTTAAAGAGTAGGTAAAATGACTCTCATATTGTTATTGTCTAGGTAGAAAAGCCCATTTGCTTGAGGACAAGCAAATCCCAAGTGTAAGGGTATTTGATGAGGTGTTATTTTATACACTTTTTCGGGGTCGTTTAACCTCTTAAATCGTGCATTTATGCCCAAAATAGGTACTTAATCGTTCCTTTTCAGGTATTTCACATTTGGAAGGCATTTGGAAGAATTACACATGACTTGGGCTCATTTAGAGAAGAAACAGACAAGACTACGAACCTACACCAACATCTCTCAAGATAATGTTCTTAGCAGCTGGAGACAGCGTCATAGATTCAACGTGACACCGTCACAACGAAGACCACGACGGCGTCACAGATTCCACGACGACATCAGAGCACATGACCCAGTCCATTATCTAGAATATTCTTTTTCATGACGGCGTCACGATTAAAATGCGACGTCGTCGCAACGATTTTCTTATATATACAAACCCGAATTTAAGGTTTTAAGTGTGTAACTTTAGAATAAAAAGAGAGTACAAACCCTAGTTAATTTAGCAGCTGTTAGGGACGATTTTAGGGCCTAAAAACCCTATTGTACTTCTTTCAATTCATGTTCTAATCAAGTAAGACTTATTTAATCATTCAATATGTCTTGTTATGTGATTCTTATATGTTCTTGCTTTATCTATAACATGCTTGGCTAAACCTCCTATTGTGTTTATTTATGACTGTATGAAACCTAGAATGTAGATCTTAGTTGTGTTGCTTCTTGTGATGGATATGCCTGTTAGGTCTTAGAAAACCAGCTTTTGTCTGTATTGTTGTTGATATGTCTAGATAAACATGATTGTGTAGAAAGGATACCATCGGGTAACAGTCTTCATACTACCTTGCCCCTTATATGGTTGATCCACTCTTAATATATTTCAAATGCATTTAATATACTCTTAGGGGCCTTGCAATAGTCTTCATACTACCTTACTTACGCGTTGCCTTAACGGAATATTAAATAGACGGCGAGTTCATGTAATTCGTTCATAACTTAGGAAATAATTACATAGATCATCACAAGTGTGACAAAGCAACAACACTAGGAGAAGCAATCTAGGAAGTAATACATGATTAAATAAACACTATCTTTTATCTTATTGTTATCACCATTAATTTAGATTATCATTTAGTTTAATAGCTAAAACCAAATCCACCTATCAAATATTGATTTACTCGCTTTCATAAAATATAAAAATACAAAAAGAATCTTCTCTCAACCTTTAAAATTTTGTTAGGCCGTGATCAAGCCTTTCCAACCTATTCCCCGAGTGAACGATAACAACCCCTCGAGTCTTGCTTATACTACTACTATAACGATTAGGTGCTTTGCCTAGGGAGTTATAAAACTTCGTATAGAAGTCCTACGATGACCGCACATCAAAATCAAACATAAGATACGAGTAGATTATGCTCTTACAAGAAAGCAAATGTACTAAAATGAAATATATACAAAACTTCAACTTAAAACCTATTTAGCTCCTCGGCAACGGCGCCAAAAACTTGATGCGTATTTTTATTTAAATATTTTTTTACCAAGTTTTAAATTTATAAAACTCGCTTTACCTTTACAAAAGCACTAACGGGCAGAGAATCCGATCGTGAGTAGTGTAGTTTTGATAAATCTGAGGTCGTCCCAAGAGCTAAAGGGCGGTTTAAATCTGAGTTTAAATGGTTGTCACATTTAAAAGTTGTTTGATTAATTAAATTGTTAGGGAATAGATGAGAAGAATGAAACTGGATTAATCAATCAATGGAAATGGTATAGTGGAAGGCTACTAAGAAGATGAACCCATTTAATTAAATATCTTAAGTTTAATTGTCTCGATATCAAGTGTAATGTCTGATTCTTGTTTTATTAGTGGTTCTAATATCGACAGACCTGATTTGGAAATTGAGGTATGTCCTATACTTACTCTGCGATCCCAATTCCCCTAAGATCACACGGGCAGGGCAACCAAGCTTGCAGTGATTAATTCCCAACTATCCTAAAGACCTGTTCTATAACCTAGATAGATTATAAAGCCTCTCTAAAAGAGTTCCTGGGCTTTTTAAGTATTTAAAGTGACAGAGGCGGTAACTTGTTTAATCCTTACACTAGGGATAGGTTGTAAATCTACCCTAGTACCTTGCTAACTCCATGTTCAACTGTTCGCATAATGATAGAACTAACAGGATCTAAGCCACCTTCAATACTACCAAAACCTAAGGATCAATGACAGGCTAAAAGGATAACTAATAAAACAATAATCAGACGACAAAATTAAATAAATAAACTAAGGCATAATCAATGGCAGGAACAATAATTAAACATAATAAATATTAATCATCAACCAATTAAGCCAAAATCAAATAAATCATAAAAAATAATTAATTGAAATCAAACTGTATGAGTTGAAGAATCATGTACAAATCATGCTAAAATAATGCTCCCGATTTTCTAGTTGGATCCCATGGCGAACCCCGAAAGGGTTTGCCCTATACCCGAATCAAGCAGCTAGGCAAGCTGCTTCTTCTTTTTTCTTCTTGTCCTTTGCGTCGACGGAGAAGAAAATCATAGAATGATTGATATCAACGAATGAACATTGTCCTCTATTTATACAAGTAATGAAGTTTGGCTAACGTACGATATTAGCCCATGATCTTTCATGAAACTTTAATATAATTCTGCACTATTAGTTCGTGGATGAGTCATATTTTATGGCGTAACTAAAATAATTACGGCGTAATTAATTTGTCGAGTTACGCCGTAAACCTTCTGACGCGGTCTTCCCATATTTAGTGTAAAAATAATTACGGCGTAATCATATTAACCCATTACGCTGTAACCCTTTGTCAGCAACATAATCTTTTCCATAATAATTGATTATGGCGTAACTCCTGCGGGACAGTTACGTCGTAATGCTTCGTCAGCATGATTTCTTCATAATTAATAATTGATTACGACGTAACTCCTGCGGGACGTTACGCCGTAATGTCTTCTAAGCTTGAAAAATCGATATCTTCTATCATTAAAAATATAGTACCCCTACTAAATAATATAGTAGTGGTACTATCCTTCGTTTGGCTCCTAAGTTGCATCTTGGGGAAATATAGTAGCCCTTAATTATATTTTAGTACCTCTACTAAATAAATTAGTATCGGTACTACATTTGGCCATTTCTTGCATTTTTCCATTCCATTGCCCAAATTACCTAAAATTCAAAATATAAACGAATTAAGTACCGAATTCATATAAAGCAATGCAATAAACGTGGGAATTTGATATGAAAAAGTATTGAATATTTGATGTCATCAGTTGTCTAATACAATTATTAAACCACCAGGAAGAATTAAATCAAAACTTCTAATAGTTTCAACGACTGCACGCATTCCATTGCCCATGTACAGACTTAAAGCTCCATGTTTCAACTTCTTGCTTCTTCTAAGACCATGCAAGGTGTTACAGATATGAGCACCACAACCCGTATCATATACCCAAGTCTTATTAGGAAAAGCATAGAGTTCTATGGTGAAGATACCTGAAGTGCTAGCCATGCTAGCATTGTTCCTCTTCTTCAACTCAGCTTGGTAGGATGGACAGTTTCTCCTCCAATGACCCACCTCCTTACAGTGGTGGTAGATAGAGTCCTTTACTGGATTATCTCTCTTTGACGGTGGTAGGATCATGGGCATGGGAGCATAAGCAAGCTTATTCTTTCCTTTGTTCTTACCCATCGCCCCTCGTGGTTTCCTTTTGTCCTTTTAGATCTTACCTTCCAGTATAGCTAACACAGCAGGGGTTTTAGCCTTCTTTGGATTACCTTTCTCATGGAGTTTCAGCATAGCATGCAATTCAGCTATCGTCTTCCCCATGTTATGCATGTTATATGTTAGCCTTACTATTTTGTAAAGATGGCGTCTTACACGTGAATAGGACTAGCTATAGACATTGTGTATAACGCAATGCTTATTATTGTATAAGTGGGATAGTTAGCTTTGTATTAGGCTATAAATACCCCCCATGACTCTCCATGGGGGTGTGGAAGTTCATTGTATTTTCTTTCCTTTCTAATCTAATAATATAACCTTTTCTTTCACCCTCTCTATACTTTCTCTTACTAGAAATAATATGTCATATCTATTAAGGTGTTTTTGATCTGTGTAACAAGTGGCATTAGAGCTAACCGGGGGTGTTTTGCTATTGTGTTTGTTTGTTTCGTGGGCTGTAACAGCTTATTTAAGCTTATTTCAGCTTATTTTTATGGGCTTATTTCTAGGAAAAAGCCACGGCTTGGTTTTTGTGTATTGTTATGTGAATCTGGTTCATAACAGTCTATTTCTTGCTTTTTGTTAGGTTTTTTTGGGTCCCTTCATTTTACAAAACTTACAAAAAGGCAGATCTGGTACTTTTTTATTTTCACAGCTTATGTTCTAGTTTTATATAAGCGTATTTCGGTGTTTGGTAGATTTTATGAGTTATTAGGGTTTTACAGCTTGTTCAGTGGTTTATTACACAGCTTCTTAAGTGCTTAAAAGATTATTTTGAAATGACTTTTCTGGGTTTAATATGAAAATTAGCGGAATATGTCATTTGGATGAAGATTCGCGGTTTGTGACACGATGATTCACGATTTGTATAAAACCTGTGGTCACGGTGTATGTAAAACATGTGGTCATGATTTATGTTTTCATCTAGGTCACGGTTTATGTTCTTACACGGTTATGATTCATCGTAGTTTATGACATATTTAGGAAACAAAACTCTGCCAATTTTTTATTTTGGTCGCGGTTTGTGTAACCAAAAGGGTCGCGGTTTGTGACATTATTTCAGTCGCGGTTTATGTAAAAGATTGGTCGCGGTTTGTGTAACCATAAACCACCGCTGAATATGTAAACCCATTCAACTCTAAGTTAACTCGGTAATTACCGAGTTTACCAGGTCAACTCAACTGAGTCAGTGCCGAGTCAAAGGTCAAACAAAGGGACAAGAAAGAAGAGACAGAGTCTTTGTTAAACCACAACAACAACATAAACTTATTACAACAACAACATCATCCTTAATCAATAACCAGTCAACACTAAACCTCATCAAATCCATAAACTATCCTAAACCTATCGTCACAATATCCACACAAACAAATCCAACAATTTCTATCCTAAATCCCATCATCACAACAATCATTTAACCATCTCCAAACCACCAACAAGACTCGAAACTAAAAAAATAAATTGATCTCAGATTTGGTTTCGTGAGGTCCAAATGATTGTTTAGATCTTATTAAGATCACTCACACAGAAACACATCATCATTGATCTATGTAAGGGTTAACCATGTTTCAATTTTCGAATGTAAAGATGATGAATAACAATTATGTTATCATCACTCTTTGGTTCGTTGGTAATTACATGAAAAATCATAATGAGCCCTACCTGAGATCCTCCAAAGGACCTTGAAGTTGCATGTCTTATGCGTTCTTCGTTGTTTAAAGCAAGATATATAAGGGGTGTTTCGTTGTTGCTATGGTGTAATAAGGTGTGGTGATCTACTCGTGTGAGATGGGTTTGATATGGTAGGTGTGTATTTTGGGAGAGAAGCAAGTGTGACTGCGTTTCTTTTGGTGTAGGGTTATGAAAGGTGATTAGGGTTATTCCTCTATTATATATCCCTAATTATTAGAGGTTACCTAAATATGGATTTGGGCTGGACACCTAGTTCAAACACAAATATAGTGTTGGCCTCGAATGATCAATAAACCGAAATTTAGGCTGGATATTCGTGTAAAACACAAGCTGGGCTGAGAGTTATGATAATGCTGGGCTAGTTTGGTAGTTGGAATGCTTAGTAGGCCAAGCTTATTTTGTTAATTACGGGATAGTGTTATCGGATTAAGCCGGGTAGTAAAACAATTTCATGTCGGGTAAAGTATAAATGATTGGGTTCTATTACTTGGACGGCCGTTATTATGGTATATTCTTTGAGCCGATATTCTTTAACGATCATAACACATCAAAAATCATGAACAACAACACAATACATTACACTAAAAATGATCCTTATCAAAATTCACCTTCATTCATAATGGCTAGTATTGGATTTTTATGACTACGGGGTTCTTGTCTGATGTTATTTATTTAGGATTGAAGTAATATTTCATGAAAGCATGTAATTATTTTATCTTTAAGTCGAGGTTGGTTGGATGCATGACTTTTAAAGATAACTTGCTTGAGCGTTACGGTTAAAGATTGAAGACTTGATTTATCTAGTTATACCTGATGTAAGGAGTTACATTGTATTACTCACGGGTTATAGCTATCACTTAAAGGAGTTACGTTGTAGTGCTTAGTGACACACGCATATGAAGTTGTGGATAGTTTTAAGAGGTGCAAGATTAAGTTAAAATTTTAGAGGATTATGCTTCATTCTCAGGTTTGTTTTATCGGGTTGTCTCCATCAGTAGTCATCAGTATTAGCCTATAGAATAAATAAGGGGATTTAGATCGGGTTGATCAAGAGAGATTTCTAAAGAAAGTACTGACATCTTCTCACAGAGTATTGCTTGTGCAATCACTAGTTATGATGCTAAGTAAGTAGTTCCAGTTGGTATAAGATGATTCCTTATATAGTCATCATCATGGATGGAGAAATGTGTACATCAAGGACTCACAACGAGTTCATTTGATCGGGCTTTATAATATATGTCGGAGGTTAGTTCGTAAAGATGATAAGTGCTTCAACTTGTTACTTTGATGTTACCATTTAGACTTCTGTATTTGAGGAACAAATTTCTTACACTCGAGACTTAGTTAACTTTGGTGTAGCAAGTCATACCATGTATTTCCGGGAGGGAGAAAAGTGCATTTCTGGGTCTTAATTGATTTTGGTGCTATGTTTTTTACTTCGGAAAAGGGATAAAGTGTGTTCTTCAGGACTGGAATGCTTCCTAAGTGAGACAATGTTGATGATATCATCCCTTCCAACAATGTATCTTAAATGAGAAAAGAGGTCCTTAAGAAGATTTCTGCATTGATTTCTAATCAGTCTTAAGGGTGTCGGTTTAGGAGGGAGCTGTAGAAAAACTAGCCTGCTAGTTGGGAGGGAGTAAAAACTCAACTAGATTCAGTGTTGTCGTCTGCAAGCTAAAGAAATAAAGATGGAGTATTCAAAAAGATCAAGGTCGCTAAAAAGATAATCTCAAGGAATGCTAGACTTAATTCTTATCATTTTGCTTTATTTTTGCTTGTAGGAAACATCGTAACTAATTTACGCGTGACACCATCTTGGAGGGAGATTTTTAGCCTTACTATTTTGTAAAGTTGGCGTCTTACACGTGAATTGGGCTAGCTATAGACACTGCATATAACACAGGGGTTATTATTGTATAAGTAGGATAGTTAGCTTTGTATTAGGCTATAAATACCCCCTATCACTCTCCATGGGGGGTGTGGATGTTCATTATATTTTCTTTCCTTTCTAATCTAATAATACATCCTTTTCTTTCACCCTCTCTCTACTTTCTCTCACTAGAAATACTATGTCATATCTATTGTTCTTTGATCATCCCTGACCCCCTAAAAAGGTTTTTTAATCCGTGTAACATTATAGTTCTGAACGAACTAATCATAGTCCTTGTTGAGAGAATTCAAAATAAGACTCGCACGAAGTTCATTTGGCATTGTATAGCCTAGGCATTCTAATGTATCCAAGTAGCTCTTCATCTTCAAGAGATAGGAGCTTACTGACTGACCTTCCTCATGTTTATAAGTGTTGAATGCTTTAACTGTTTCAAACAGTTCTTGTTTAGCCCGCTCTTCGAACATAGTTTTCAATTCTTTCAAACATGTCCTATATTTTTCCAACATCCTTTGCAGGTCTGGAGGCATACTCGACATCATAAGACATGCAACCTCTTGCTCAAGATTGACAGTCTCATAGTACTTTTCAATAGTGTCAGGGTCAACAGTTTCAGGATTAGGAGCGGATCCAGTGGGCTGTTCCACAAACTTCATCTTTTTCTCATACCTGAGAGCAATCCTCATATTGCGATACCAGTTTGTGAAATTCAAACTAGTGAGTTTCTCCGCCAGGAGAATTAACCTGATAGTCGTATTGTTTGTGTTTTGGGCAGCAGCAGCCATCTATAAAACAACCAAAAGTTCATAAAATATTAATATATTCGATAATAATCTCTTATAAAATTAACAACTCATGTTTATACATAAATAAACAATTAATTTTATCAAGGGTCTAAGATCCAACTTTGATGTTGTACCATTAATGCAGTTGATCTACTAGAAATGGTATAACTCAAAAAGGTAATCAACGTCTGATAATTGCCAACATGTGCAACTCTTAGCTTGTATGGGGCACAAGGAATCATAATCCAGAATTACAATGTCAAGTTGCATGTTTAACCCTATCAATTGCCTCAGGTTGGAGTTCTGAATGACACACTCGATTTAAGTCATCTAATACAAAATCAGTAAATTTACAGTTTCAGGTCTGACCATACAATTGTTATATTACCTTGTTTGTAAAATTTACCTAAAACTGTTTTAGAGTAAAAATTACAACTCAGATGATTTCATACTTGGATTGCAATTGACTTATTTTTAGGGTAGAGTTTTGATAAAATGATATTACCAAAATCTTGTGTATAAGGAAGCATGCATACAACCTTATGACACTAGTTCTTTTAAAACATTTCCATTTTAGTTTTAAAAACTTTCTATAAATAGAAATCTCTACATTTTATTAATCACATGCCATTTATAAAATTAGGGTTGTCATGATTTACAACATTTCTAAGTATAAGTGATCTTTCTATAGATAAGGTTAATTCTCTATGGGAAATAATCAAACCCTAGTAACAATTATTAGATAGTTAAAATATATTAAAATGGTTTATGTAATATTTGTGTATTCTTGTGTTGTTCCATCGCGGGTTCCCTTGCGGAAACCACTAAACCCCTGCGTTATAGAACGTTTGCAAGAAAATTACAAAATTTACGTATATAGTCCATGATTTAGCAAAGTGTACATATCAATATATGACACAATAAGCATTTTAACCATGTACTCTTAGTCCATATTAATTTTAAAAATCGTTTTTGCATGATTATATAAAAGAAAAAACACCACTATATAAAACATGCAAAACATATTTACCAAATTTAATCATACTAAACAAGAATCACATACGCAATTAAAGCATTTATTTAACAAAAGTCTTTCCGACTTTTGCAATTA
>BQNB010014235.1:0-75573 GCA_026074375.1 Tanacetum coccineum
TCTTATATATATCTTGTGTTATTGATCTATGAAGTACCACCCCCAACCCATATTCCACTGCGACCCAATTTGGAGGTGTTACAGATTTGTACATAAAGGGAACCAATTAAACACTAAATGTTACAAGTATTTACCTTTATGTTTAAACTACAACTTGTAAATTCAAGTAAATACTAGATATTTTGTATAAGATCAAAAATCACCAACTAGCACCTCCCTTCCCCAAATTTTCGGTGCTAAGGTGATCCCTAGGGGACCAAGAGCACACAAACTAGCAAATTGAGTTTGTACAAACCTTTTTCCATTAAACCTTAAGGACTTTCAAAGTTTTGACCAAGACTTTCCCTAGAAATCCTCATCTTGTCTTAAGGACTTTCACAAGTGGTATTGGACTAGTCAAAGAGGTATATAAGCATGCAACTAGAAGAGAACACACACACTTCATTTCTTTGGTGAAATCAACACAAACTCTCTCTTTGTGTCTCTCCTTACCCATGGCTTAACTCAAACACCTCAAACAATCCATACAAATTTTATTTATCACATATACAAGTGTTCTAACAACATATCTAAGGTATACCAAGAAGGTTTGAAGGCTTGGTTTAGTGTTTACATGGGTTAAGCAAGGAAGATTTAAGATTAGGGTTTTCAAGGTCTTGGAAGCTTGGGTTAAATATTTAAACTAGGGTTTAGATCTTGTTGTTCATCACCATACATCATATTAAGGTTATCTAAAAACCCTACATTCATTTCATTTATGATTTTATGTGTATATAATGGTTATATAGTTAATCACCATCTAAGAAACTTATTAACTTGTAAAATGGATTTTTACTTCATGGTTTGATGAACTTTGACATATGTTATATGAATGTTAAATACATTTTATAATGCAAGTATAAGTATTATACAAGTGTTGGTTTCTTTATAAAGAGTATATATAAACTAGTTACCAAAAGTGTACTTGTTAAAGTTTATGAATAATTAAGTATGTAGACTTATGGATCTTGTTTTGGTTTTGTGAGTTGTGAAAGATAATTTGTGATATGGTTTCGTTTTTTGTTATATTTTGATTTGTATATTTTCTTGGTTTTTGTTTTTAGTTTGTTTTTTGTAGGTATCTATGGTCACCCATGTAGTAAACATTTATTGTTTGGTTGACTGTTTTCTGTTTCTGTGTGTGTCTTTCTTGATTGTTTCTTCGGATTTACTTTGTGATTGCACCACCTTTATTGTATTTTTTCGTTTTTTTGCGGATTCTTGGATAATATTTAGAAAATGATGGACTAAGGACCCTAAGTATGTAAGACTTATGGATTTAAGTGTTGTAATGGACTTGTAACAAGTGTAATAAACTAAAAGGTTACAAAATCAAGTTTAAACATGTTTTTAGCAAAAACATCAAAGTGGTCTGATCAAATTCGAAATATAACTTATTTATTTTATATTTTTATAAAATACTACATCTCATGAGGATTCCAAAAAGGTAAGAAACTCGAAAAACCGAGCTATAACGAAGGAGATACGTAATTTACAAGATTTAGTTATAAAAAGTGTTTTATAAAAGAAATTTTATAAAAACTTATAAAGATCCACCTCTGATATAAAATATTTGTTATTTTTCTCAGGAAGTACATATTTTTAGGATTCCAAAACATTAAGAATCATAATTTTTGGATCAATAACGAAGGAATTATGAATTTTGCATGTTTAAGATAATAAATACTTTTATAAAAGTTACTGTTCACACCAGATATATTTATTTTGAAAACATCATTAATTAGATAGAACTTTTAATTACGAAGACGTGCTCGAAGGAATCACTAAAAACGGAGTTAAAACGAATAAAATACGACGTTTACGAGTGTAGGATAACTAAATTTATAAAAGTCCGTGAACAATAAAAAGTACTGTTCACTAGTAGGTTGAAAATATGAAAATGTAATATTTTGATAACTCGTCTTAATACAAATGCGTGGACATAAGAAACGTAAGAAACAGACATAAAACGATAAAGTTACGCCATTTTTACTAAGAGTAATTTTTAAACGTTTTAACTTTATAAATACAATTTCACAAATACAATTAGATGGTGATGTAGCTATATAGAATTATATATGGTATTAATTAATCAAAGTGCTTAGTACTTATATGACCTATATTGGATTAGGTTGCATTCGGTCATTATCGTGGCGCATTTTCTGTGATATACTTGTTACCTACTCACTCAAGATGAGTTCATAGCCCCTCGTTTTACAATTATTATGATTTATAAGTTTTGGGGTGAGAAACATGCATGGTTTTGATAGTTGGACGCATGTGTACATTTTATATTCAAACTGATTACGTGTTTGCCTAGGTAACAATACCTAATGAGCCAATTATGATGAACTGTTAAATTATTGGATTGTAAGCGCGAATGTTATAAATAGATCTATTTAGGGGTGACGCCCCCGTTCGGGTGATTAGCTATCATCGGGAATGAACGTATACCATGTCGGAATTGGGATGTTCTGGGTTGAACATCATCAAGGGCAATGTAGGCAATTTTATATTGCAATTCATATATGTCGAGCTTCAGTATCATGAGCTTAGAGAAACGTAATGACATTTTTGTGATGTTTGCATTTGATGTATTATCACAGGGGAAATCTTGTGGTCCTACACTTATACATTTTACAAACCTATGAATTCACCAACATTATTGTTGACGTTTTAAAGCAATGTTTTTCAGGAGGTCAATAAGGCACGATGTGCAAGGGGATACACTGGTGGTTATATTTGGATGTCACATGCTTAAAGATTTGGTTGGATTACATTTTGGGGAAACATTTGTTATGAACCAAAATCTTTGTATAATTAACAATGAACAAGCACTAGTAATTGATTTGAGGTGGTTGGTATAAAAGGAGTTTTTTGTTAGAATATATGTATGTGGTTGTATTTTTTGGTTATTGTTGATTTGTTTATAATATAGTTTATATGGGTGGGTAATGGGATTGGGATGGGATATATGTGTTTGTGTTGGTAGTGTGTTTAGTGGGTTGGTGGGGTATGTTTGGGGAATGGTGTTGGTGTGGTATTGTATTTGTTGGTTTATGTGGATATATTGTGTGTGTGTGTTATTTGGGTATTGTTTGGATATATGGGGGGATATGGAATTAAGAATGTGTGGTATAATATTGTTTGTGGGTGGAGTTTATTGTGATTGGGGTGGATATATGTTGTGTTTGGTAGGAAGTTGGGGGGGAGTGTGGGTAATATGTGGTTGGGTTTGGGGTATAAATTTGGTTGGTTGATGGTGGATATTTGTATTGGTTTTGGGTATTTGTGTGGCTAAATAAGGTTTATAGGAAAAGAGTGGGGGATTAGTTTTTTGTTTATTGGGGTGTTGGATAGATTTTTGGGGTGGGGAAGGAAAGGATTTGGGTTATAATTTTTGGTGAAAAGAATGAGGGAGTTTTTTTTTGGTTTAGGGGGGAAATTTTGTTATGTAAAAAGATTTTTAAAAGAAAAGGGGGAATTTGATTTTAAGTTTTGAGATGAAGGAATGTGGGATTTATGGGGTGAAAGGGGGGGGTAGTTTTATTGGGGAGGGGGGAAGAGGGTTGATGTTGGAAGTTTTTTGGTAAAGGTATGAGGTGTTATGTTGGGGTATTTAGGGATTTGTGTGATTGGTTGTGAGTAAATTGTTATATTTATGATAGTATGGTGAGTGGAGGAGTTAATTTGTGTGATGAATGATTGAATGAGTGATTAGTATTATGAGTAATATTGCGTTGTGAATATGAAAGTGGGATGTTTTAGGTGGGTTTTATGTTAGGGTTGAGAGGAGGATTGGGGGGGGGGGGGGTATTTTTGGGGGGGGTTGTTGGGGGGATTGATGTTGTGGAAATGTTAATTAATAATACATAGTTAAGACGTGGTATGATGTTGGTGTTGTAGTTTTGTGTGTGGTGAATTGGTGGGTGTGTGGTTGTTGTTGTATTTTTTTATTTTCCTGTTACTAATTTTTTGTTGGATTTTTCGAGTAATTATTAGTGTTAAACAACTGGTTGATGATATGCAGGTGTTAATCTTCAATGTAGGAAAGTTGTGGTGGTTGGAAAGAAGCATAAAGTACGATGGAGAATACGGCAAGAGGTTGAGGAGGAGGAGGAGGAACACTAGCCATCAGTGTCTCGGTCTAATCTGTATTGGGAAGTTGTCACTCCAATTGTAGGAGAGGCGCCGTAGGAGTCGCAATTTCCGCGGTGGTGTATTCATGGTATGTTGGAGCTTACTTTAATACTATATTTTCTGAATTTGAATTTCTTTCTTAAAAAAAGTAGGGGCTTTTTTATTTGGTGATTATCATTGAAATGTGAATTGCTTTGCAGGTGTTTAAACCGCTTTTGAATATCAAAGTTAAGTTTTGGGAGGGGGAGCTTGAAACAACGTTTGTTTTGCAGAATAGTGCATTGTTTGAGATACATATGCCTTGGCTAAAGTTGGTGCAATGTGTGTAAAGTATAATTTTTTATAACATTGCTAAGTGTGCCAACTATTTGTTGCTCTGGATTGATGCTCCTATATAAGATGGGCTAGGTTATGCTAACTTTTGGCACCATATTGTTACAGATACAAGAAAAAGGTTACAAAATGAATTTCGACTTGCGCCATCCAGTAGCAAGTAGTAGGCAGAGGCGGATAACTACTCGAGGTAACTTGCGGTATTAGTTTCCATCTTCGTGGACCGTAAATGTGAGTTTTGTACACATATAACTACCCATATTTTGACGCAGTTGAGACGATAAATATTGACCATATCCGCTACCACGTGGTCATAACTTGCATTCAAAACAAATTTTTTTTATAAGGAGCTAACCAGTAATGCACTTAACGAATATAGTATTGCCTTTAACTATATCCATCTTTAGATATGTGTAATGGTATGGACCACACTAAAAAGCTTAAAAATAACAATTACCTACTTAAATAATAAGACAATATATATGTTTTTAAGTTGTTCCATTAAAGTAATACAGCTATACAAGTGCTACACCAATACACCGATCACCACTTTATTATTCATGACTTATTTATGATAGGCATTAGTAAAAACATTGGGTCATTTATTTGTTACAGATGCTGGTAAGGGTTCTGTGCTAAAACAAGTGGCATGAGCTCATAGAGAAACAATGATCACAGACAGATGTTGCCCCAAGGTAATGTACTTAGGCTCCACTCCCTTTTTTTAATAAAGCAGCCCACCCCTCTTTTTTCTATTGTCACGGTTTATATGTCATCACGTGTTGGCATCCACACTTCATTGCATAAGGATGGAATTCCTAATGCATTGGACATGTCGTCTGACGTCAGGGATTGCGTGCTACTTAGTGTATGAACACACGCTTCATTACACATAGATCATTTACATGGTGCATGTGTATGTAACCCAGTTATCCATTCGTGCTAAGATGTATACAGAACATGTATGCAATGATTTTGATTATGCTAACTTTTCTCAAAACTGTTATTACTATAGCTGCAGAAGAAAGAACGCGATAACAGTTAGGTGGAACATATAGAAATACTGGCAACATGTGAGTCAAGGTGAGTAAATGAAATGGTTTTTATGGACTCTATTCGACACACATTTTCTACTTTATTAATATTTTGTCACTTTGTATATATTGCAGTCATTCATTACAATGATACGCCTGCTGAATCACTATTCATGGTAAAAGAAAAGGAAAATGCAGTCTGCAAACAACAACAAAAAGGCAGTTCGATATAAGGTTGCGATAAATTCTTTTAAGAGTACTTGCAGTGTATTTGGACAACCAAATGAACCTGGCATGTATAAGTAATGTTGCTATTAATACTATGGAAAAACCATGATCCTAGAATACATATGTATCTATTTATTTTAGATTGACTTTTGTAAATGTGTTGTTATTATAGTTAGTAATCAAAGAAAATAGCGACATATAGACAATATGTGTGGAGGCGCTAGGCAGCGACATTATTGCAACTTTACATAGATTAATTAAGAAGTCGTGATATGATAATAATTAAAAAAGCTACAGTTAAGGCGCCTATAGATCAGCCCCGCCACGAAGAATTGGGTTGGGTTAACCCAAAAGTTAATTGTTGAAATACTAAGCCAGCGCCAAAAAAAACATCAAAAAATCAATGCTATAAAAGCCACACACACATTTTGACATTAACCTAGCCCCGCCGCAACGCGCGGGCAGTGTACCCACTCGTTAAAACACACATTTCAACCCAATAAGAACATGATAATCATTTAATTAACTTGGGATGTTTTATTAAACTTCTGTAAAATAGCTTATGCATTATAAAATAGAGTTTTTTTTATTATTTCTGCTACATGTAATGCAGGTCAAGAACCTGGATTCTCATAGGAGGGGTCTAATTGCTCATCGAGATGGATTGGACACAATGTAAGCCACTATACGTATTCTCCTTTTGTCATTTCCACATTAAGCTTTATTGTACTTTTGCCAATCTGCGTGTTTCCCAAAATGAATTTAGAGGTAAAAAAATGAGTGGTTTTTGTTGAATAAGCAGACCCGCCATCTGAGTCGAGATGAGGCTTCATATGAGCTCAGCTAGAAGTTAATACTGCTGCTAGTTAATACTGCTGCTGTTATTAGTTAGTACTGCCAAGTTAATACTACTGCTGTTATTAGTTAGCACTGCCAGGCTCAATTAGTGCTGCTAGCATAGTTAATACTGTTTAACTTGGCAAAAATCAAACAAAGTAGTTTCCCGCCAAAGACTCCAACTTCTCAACCTATCCACCTAAGCCTATAAATACCTTTGTTCGAGTTAATAATGTGCTGCTGGTTCTTTGTTAATACTGCTGGTTCTTTGTTAATACTGCTATTGGGATTAAGAGAAATTAATGCTGCTTATATATTAGTGCTACTGGTTCTTTGTTAATACTGCTATTGGTTCTTTGTTAATACTGCTTATATATAGATAAAAAACTGTTCGAGTATATAGAGCTGTTAAAAGAAGTTTGTGCTATTGCAAGTACCTTCGATTTTTATTTTTAAGGTACGCGTGTTTGTGTAGTACATTGTGTTGTGGTTATAGGCATGGTGATGGTGATCGTTAATACTGGTTGAGAGTGTTCAAAGAATGCACCTTTGCATGTCTTTTATGAAAGAAATCCAATTAAGGTTATTTACCTCAATAGATCTTGTGTTTGTTTCTTTGTAGAAATAATGATGATTAACTAAAGTTTAGTTACATCTATGTTAGACTTTTAAGCAAGAGATTGACAAGAGGAAGATGTTTAAATCTAATGCCATAAGGCGGATCTACCTAAACCAAAGATGAATCTAAGACGAAGGATCCATTGATCCGTGAAGGTGCCAAATTTAGGTAAGGATAATTTTCCTACTATTTGGGAGATGGTGTTGAAATTAGGTTATTAGGAGAAGCTTATATAAGTTATAAGGGTTCTTGGTTTGAGTTTTCAGAAATGACATCCAAGACTTGCTTCTCAAGTTGGAGTATTTATGAGTTTCCCGATGAAAATTCATAAGTCGTCAATCCTACTTAGAGTGTGTTAAGTTTAGCATGTATAATTTAGCCATAGCTAACAACACAACATTTGAACACTTTAGACTCAATGAAACATCTCATGCAATGTGAAGTTGCAATTCGATGGACTGAATTCTTTTGTCTTGCAATCGACCTCGTGATTTCATGTAATTACCGAGGATGATTAAACATGTAGACATGGAATAATATCTATGGTCATTTGATTGATATTTTCATGATATAGATAAATCCTAGTCTCGATTTCATGTTCATATTCTAATTTTGTAATTAGATTGAATGATGAGATTGATTATCGTTTAATAATAAATCATCTTCATATACGGTAAAATACCTTTACGATCACATTATTCAAAAGAAAGCACGATAATGGTTTGTGGAATATGTTTAATTTTTCCTAATCCTAACCTTAGATGGTTAAAGGGTTCTCATTTGGTGAAGAAGAAATATTTATGCTTATTTGTAAAGTAAGAGAGAGTTTTTGATGAGAAGATATTTTTAGTTTGAGTTGAGCTTTTTGATTTGTTGAGTCAAAGTTACATAAGTTGTGCATTCTCATGTTTTGGATTTTGGAAAGAAAGACACTTTACTAAATGCAGGCTAAGATAAATTACTTAATATTTGGATAAAAACTTTTCAAGTCGTCAATCCTACTTCATTGTGTATTTTATGTATATATTTGCCAAATATTTGACACACAACTATTGGACAAGTACACTCAATATGACATCATTTACATAAGTGTGAGTTATAATCCGATGCATATTCTTATCGTCTTGGAAAAGGGATGTCGTTATTTTCATATCAATCGAGTGTGATTGGGCATGTAGGCTTAAGATAATATCTCTTGTAAATTTTGATATAATCTTAAAGCTAGACAAATAAGAATCCTATTTCTTGTCCATACTCAAAAACTTGTCAATTAGATTTGATAATAATATCAATCATAATTTGAATAATGAATTGATATATATTCGAAATCTTTCTTGACCCTCACGAACACTCTTTTTAAAAAAAACAAATAAAGATTTTTATAATGTGTTCCATTAATCCTAAGACTAGTTGTAAGGTGAGGTTAATGAATAATGACAAGTTAATTTCTTACTTCAAGATTGTCATATATTTTGCTTGTGCGGAAAACTATTTGTTGATATGTATAATATGCATAGTTTTTGACATTTTATAAGTATATAAATGATTTTTATAACCATTTTTATACAACACACATCTTTTGTAAAATACTATACGTTTATAAGAAGAATATAATTATGTGTGTGTGTTAGAACAATGCAAGCACAAGCAAAGTTTAAAAATATATTTTCTTTTACTTAATTACCAATGTATTAATACAGTCTTTGCATTTGTTTAACCGACCCGAGGTCAAACAACGCAAGATGATAAAAATATTTAGACATCTTGTTGGAAGAGAGATAATGTTTTGGAGATATTTTAATGATGGGTTTTAACATATGATCTTAGGACATTATTTTTCCACACACTTGACAAACTATTAAACTCTCATTCCTAAATGGGTTACTACACTCAAAATGATCTACAAGACGTTTATGTAACACTTGTAGATATAGTGATCTATGCCTATATGCAATGCACAAACAATTTTGCAACTTAACGCAAGAAGTCTAGTGTAATTCCTATTAGGCATAATCCAGAAAACTAGTAACATACAAATAGCATACATGGCACATGTGTTTAGATATATAATTAGCTCAATTACAAATAGTAATGATTACTTATTAATATCTATTAATCAAGTTGAAACAAAAGTAAACACACATAATCATCTAGCATACACATAAGGATATTCGTCGTTGTTTTGTGTATTAGATATAACGATGTATACTTAGCTTGATTTGATTTGAAAATAAAATGGTTCCTCCCCATTTCAAAAATTAATTAAGATCAATATTTTGAAAGGACAAATACACTATTTTTCAAAGATATATCAATTAGAAATGCCCGACTCAAAGGAAAATGTAAAATACAAGTTTTACCTTAAAACGAAACTCAAAGTTTTGACCACTATGTAGTATTTTGCATTTCTGACTTATTTAAGTTTAGAATGAAGACTTGGAAGTATTTTTAAATAAAAGTAGACTTAATTATCTTTGAAATGGCGGGTGGAACGACTTCTACGGACTTACGGTTAATTTTATATGATTTTTCGAAGTTTGCCAAATTCTGCTGAAACAGACAGACGGCCCCCATAAAGGTGACGGCCCCCAGATATATTTGGGGGCCGCACGAACATTTATGGGACCGCCACCAGTGACCCCAAAGCATGTTTTTTGTTCAAAATCATTTGGTAACTTAACTGTAGAACATAGGACTTTAAAAAGTTGTTCCAGCACATAAATTTTGTGTTTTAGACAAGCTAGTATACGAAGTATATTTAATAACAAAACTAGTACGAATCAAGCAACAAAACACTTTTCATATTTAATCCTTCTTTATGGGTAATTTGATACATGGATCGTACTCTATTTTAAAAATCATTTGTTTTGAAAACTAGAGCGACCTTACTCTGATACCAATTATGGAAACCGTAGAAGGGGGGAGGGGTGAATACGTTTCCTTTTACAAACTTTAAGATCAAAGATTACATCACTCTTCTACCGGCGGTCCCATATATATATGGGGGTCGCCAAGTATACCAGGGGGCAGCCTGATTTATAGGACCGCCACCAGAAGAGGTTTTCCGACTAGATATTTTGTATCAAATCACCAATCAAGTTTGACGTAATATGAGAAGTGTTGATAATAGATTTACAGTAACTAGCACATATTCTACCAATATATCCACACTCACAATGTTTTAATACAAAGAGCTACACAACCATGTCTAACACAACATTCACAACGATTCACACAATGCAAGTGTAAAAGTAAAGCGATAAATATAAAGACATAAATAAAGAGAAATGTAAAAGGAAATGCAAACCGGACACGGTGATTTATAGTGGTTCGGTCATAAAGCTCCTCTTTGCTCTACTCCACTCCCCGAGTATCCAACTCGAGAGTTACTTCACTAATCAGCAAGCTCCCTTTCGGCGGAGAAAACCTTATACCAATGCTTACATTATTTTCTAACACTAAGCTAGATGTCGAGTCCTAATCTTAGCTATAACCAATCTACCACTTCACTAATGTATTTTAAGGCCTAAAATACTAACCAACCCACAATCAACCCATCCAAATGTATACATCATTTGGATCTACACACTACTAATGATTGGAAGACATGGACTCAATCTATATGTAACAAATGTTACAAATGGACTAACTAGACTACATAACTTCGGATCTTGAAGATGACCGAAGTTCTTCTCTTGCACTTAAGGAAAGAAGGAAATGATAGAAGATTGGATCATTTAATGCCCAAAATACTAACCAACCCAAAATAAACCCTTCCGAATATACACACAATTCAGATCTATACACTACTAAAGATTGGAAGACATGGACTCGATCTATATGTAACATATGTTACAAATTAACTAACTAGACTACATAACTTCGTATCTTGACGATGACAAAAGTTCTTCTCTTGCACTTGAGGATAAAATGGAAAAGAATAAAAAGATTGAATCACATTTAAACAAGATTAAACAAGTTAAATGATCAAAGGTTTAGAGAGATTTAGTAAGATCTAGAGAGAGAAAGAACTAAAAGAAAATCATGCAAAAGGGTTGTAAAAATAGTTGGAGGTGACCCACTATTTATAGGAGCTGAAAAACAGCCTGTCAGGAAACGGCGGTCCCAGATATATTAGGGGGCCGCCAGGGGGACCACCGTATTTAAGGGGGCCGCCCCGACAAACGCTCTTGTTTTTGTCTTTTTGTGGTGACAAACTTGTCTGGTAAAAGTGTAACATGTTTTGGGGGGAAAAGAACCAGATTTTAGATGCACTGTAATATCCATCTATATATATACCATCTTTTTACAAGGAAATTTTTGTTTTATCTCATTATGCAAACTTGCATCTCTAAAGTAAACGAGCTCACGCAACCTAACTATGCCAATTCAATCTATGTTTATATCATGTAAACATCCTAATATGTCAAGTCTATATCTTAATATAATTTTTACCAAGTATATTATCCATTTAACGTACCATTTACAACGTTATATCAAAACAGACTTTATCCGTTAACGTTTATATCAAAACCCTAATTATATGTAATGTATAACATATAAATGAAAGTGCCAAGCTTCTTGCATGTGTATAAGGTACAATGCAAATCATTTGAATTTCTTTTCCCTCCTAAATAATGTTTACAACTTTTATAAAGCCAATGAGAAGTCAATAATGCAAGACAAACCAAAATAGTTTATTTTACCATCCATAAATCACTTTAGTTTCTTACTACCCTTTAACACATGTACAAACACTTTAATGCTGACTCCTAACCCATAACTTATAACCCTAAGGTTATCCGCAAACCTAATCGAAATTCCATAAACCTAAACCTAAATGTAAACCCTAAAACCCTATTTCACTTTAAACACTAACAACTAACCCTAAAACCTTAATACTAAACACGCTAATCTTAATCCTAAACATTAATCTTTAAACCTTAGCTATCCTAAACCCTATACCTAACTCGGGAATTTAAATAAAAACCCTTAACCCGAAACCCTAAACCCAACCTGTCACCCCTTAATTCTCTTTTTAATCCTTTTCAAGCACCTCAAGCTAGCACCCTAAACACCACCAAGACCTCACTACTATTACAACTACATTGCAAGCAGCTTCTTCACACCTTGTAAGCCTCTTGTCATCCTCTACTTGTCAACTACTAGGCTACCCTTGTTCACCAAGCAAACCACCTATCACTTCTTGTCCATTTGCTCCCTTACACCTTCTAAGCTACATTCTTGCTTCCTTACATCAACCTATACATCCTTGATCCCTTCTCCAAGGAATTTCTTAGCCTACCAAGGTAGGAAACTGGAACCTAGTTGGTTTCACCCCTATATAGCCAAACACCCACACCCTTTTCATGTCATTCTTCAAACTCAAATAGACACAATCAATGGAGTTAGTTCTAGCCATTCCTCCTTGCAGTAGTTATAAGATCAAGAGAAGCACCCAGATGAGATTAGAAGCATTAAATTCAAGTGAAAGATGAAATTGAAGGCGTTTTCTAGCTGTACGAACCCAAAAACCATTTTCGAACCATTTTAGGTCAAGTAAGCTTATAATCTTGTTCAATAACTCATATATCTGTTTTAGATGTTCATAATAATCTTAAGGATCATATATAAACCTCTTGTTTGACAGGCCTTGAATCCGCTAACCCATGTGTTTTTGGTTAAAACCATTAAAAATGAATGTTTTGGATTTTCATAGCTAACGAATCCCTATGTTTTAACTTTTGTTTTGTTATAACCTCTTATTTTAGCTTATTTAGATAAGCTCAATATACCGGCCTAAAATATCTTGTCGGATTTCCATAATATCAAAAATATTAGATTGTGGACTTGATTTGCAAATATTTTCTTGCATTATTGGTATTTATCGTAAACTTTCTGAAATTGATAACTAGAGGGGCTGAGAATTGTCATTATCCAAAGTTATAAAACTATGAGGGGGTAATTTTCCAAGTTCTAAAGTTAAAGGTTTAAATATTTATACTTGTTTTTATAAAAGGGACTAAACTTGTAAAAGTTTTAAATCAAGGGTATATATTTGCACATTTTTGCAAAATTATAATATTTTTATATTTATTTTAAACAATATATATTATTTCTTATAAAAACTTGATTTATTAGAACCCGATACATTTTATCGCTATTAATCAACGATAACGCATTATAACTAAGCAATTACGTTATATAATTAACATAACTTTCATCAACTAGCTTTGAAGAAACGTAAAATCTTATCGTATCAGTTACTAGGAATTTCATGTGAGGGGGGGGGGGGCTTCCATTTAGTATTTGTTTTGACGAGTTTTCTTGGTTTACGATTTAATGTGCCCCCATTGACTCCTCAAACGTATTACTACGTGGCATCTGGATTTTTGATAGCCTGACAAGTGATACAATATTCATAAATTAATAATACAAATAATACGTTAAAACTTTATGAAGTTTTGATAACATAAACATCACACTATGGACTTGACATATTACCCCAGGTTGCGTGACAAGGCCGTTACTTTCATTTGATATACTTTTACCATCAATCAGATTTCCCTGGTTAAGGGGTTCAAAGCCTCACATTTTAATCTTTTGGAATACTTTATAAACCGCGAGGGGGGATACATGCTAAAACCATGATTGCACTGTTTTCCAAATGTATGCCAGATATATTATTGCCTAAGTACCTTTCACTGCCAATATTTCTTATTCATGAACCATTAGTCACTTGCGAGTGAACGGAAATATTATGGATAGATCTATCGGGGTGTGACGACTCCCGTTGGTTACCTATAATTCTGGTACCAATAGCTCTATATTTTGATTATAATTGGGTAAACTTTGGCAAGTTTCCTTTCACGTGGACATTTTGTTCCTCAAATAAATGTCACTACGGTGTTTTCCATGTTAATGTATTGATTATCATAAGACTTAGGGCAATTACATGTTTTTATAATAATTGTACTCATTGCAATTATTACACTTATGGGTGTATAACAACGTAACCCACTGTTATGATGACTTGTATTCAAAAATGTTTAACATAAAAACTATGATTTCACTTAAAACCATTGTGTTGACACTTTTTAGCATGTTTATCTTAGGTAACTGTGCAATTTTATTGGAACGGAGTGCACAGATTGAAGATGGCTAAACTGTTATCATTCAAACTTTATGTTTTCATGTAGATTTTGGGACCTCTGTTTGTAAAAACTCTGATGAAATAATGAATGATAACTAAATTTTCCAAAAACGTCTCTTTTGAGTCGTTTTCTATGATTATGACTGTTGTACTATGAAATAATACCCCAGATTAGCTTCCGCTGCTATATGTCAAAAATGGGGGTGTTATAGATTGGTATCAAGAGCCACGGTTATAGAGAACAAGGTTGAAACCTTAACTATAACTACTTTTCTTTTTCCATCCAAGAAAGTCCTCCGTGCCACTACATCTCCCAAATAGTATGTAAAGATACATAACTATTATACTATTATATAAATAACTTATGTTATTTACCGCTGGGTTGTTAACAGAGTGATGTCTTCTCCCAACCATCCTACTTCCGATATTGAGGATGCTTTTTCCTCTAACTTTCCGGACTATACTCCGACTTCACCAGACTATTTCCCAGTCTCACCGGGAAACATCTCTCCTGATCCTTCAGATAATTTATCTAAGTATCTTTTGGCCTCGCTAGCCATCTCACCTTTTCATGATGATCCATATATGCAAGCATATAATGCTGCTGCTAATGAACCACCTATCCCACCACAAGCTCCTATTGATCCACCGCCTGTTTTGCCTCCATCTCTAGTATTACCACTATCACCAATGTTTGATTCCTGAGATTTCTTTCCTCCTAAAGAGATTCCACCACCTAAAGACATGAGATCTCATATAGAATCACCCATTCAATATCTCTCTTCATCAAGTGGATCTTCATATCGGTTAGGTCAACTACAACCACAACCAGATTTTCCCTTTGACGAGTCTTCTTCTGCCAGAGTTAGATAACTCATTTGGATCATACCACGATCCACTGGGAGGTGAACCAGTCCCCGAGGAATCTAATGAGTCAGATGCTTGTTTGAGTGTTCATTCATGAGAAATCTGAAATTCTAATTTTTTTTCGTTTATATCAGCATGTATATACCAAAGGGATGAGTATTACTTTGTTAGAATTTGTATCAAGATAAGAATCCCATACAATATGTTCAAATGGTTCAATACCACTATGTATGATAAATTTTGACATGACTTGTGATATCATTCTTATTTTGTGTCGTCTTGTAAATGTTGATAGAATGGGCTCTCAAGAGGACCATCAAAATCTGCGCCACCACCCCATGACATCAAAGTACCATTAAGAAACTAGTTGCTGACAGTGTTGTCACGGCTTTGGAAGCACAAGCTGCAACAATGGCAAGTACTAATAATCCCAACAGGAACACTGGACCTACTGGAACTCCTGTAACAAAACGGAAAACTATAAAGAGTTCATAAGCTGTCAACCTTTCTACTTCAATGGTACGAAAGGAGCAGTTGGCCTGATTCGCTGGTTTGAATGGACCGAATCAGTGTTTTCTCGTAGCAAATGTGTCGAGGAAAACAAAGTGACATTTGCTACTGGTACCCTAACTGATGATGCCTTGTCCTGGTGGAATTCGTACGCCCAACCTATTGGAATAGAACAAGCCAATAAGATCACTTGGACTGAATTGAAAAGGCTCTTAACAAATAAGTATTGTCCTCGAACTAAAGTCAGAAAAATGGAAGATGAATTTTACAATCTGACTGTAAAAGGAAATGATCTTAAAACTTACATTAGAAGATTCTAGGAATTAGCAGTCTTATGCCCAAACATGGTACCAAACACCAAGAAACTCATGGAAGCTTTCATCGGAGGATTACCCAAAAGTATTGAAGGAAATGTTACCGCTTCAAAGCCTCAAACTTTGGAGGAAGCCATTAACATAACCCAGAGGTTAATGGATCAAGTAACAAGGCACAATTCTGTGCAGGGAACCAATGATCACAAACGAAAGTTTGATGATAGAAGAACCTTCAACAACAACAACTACCAAAACGACCGTAACAACAACAATGACAACCACAACAATGATCACCACCAACAATAGAATAGAAGGCAGGAAACCTTCAGGGCCTATGCTGCTACCCCAACTGAAAACCGTGGGTATGTTGGACCCCATCCTTTGTGTAAGAGATGCACTCTACATCACACAGGACCTTGTACTGTCAGATGTCAAACTTGTAACAAAGTGGGCCCATCGACCAGGACTGCAGAATCCAAAAGGACCTCAGACTACATAGATTAGATTTGTTTTTCCCTTAAGTTATAGTTTTGTTAGAACCTAACCTTCCGAGGATTGGTGGTATAAATAACAAACACTTGTCAAATCTTATCTATGTTTATGTATGATGGCTAAGTTGTCATGACTTATAATACAATTTTTAGATCCTGTTATTACATCGCTATTTATTAATATAATTATTAGGTGAAACTCTAACCTTGTTAAACCACCTTTCGAAATGATTTATGCAGATTAAACTAGGTAGGTTTTGACCTTGTTATCATCGGTATGGATTTGGTTAATCTAAGTATCTGCTAGAATCATCTGTGACGAGAAGTCATCCAATCCATCGATGGTAAACTTTAATCTTTCGAGGTGATCAAAGTAAAACTCGACTAAGCCTCATATCCTGTATAAAAACCGAAAGGTATATATCCAGGGGATGTCAAGTTTTCATAGCTTAAGTAATGGAGAAGAAATCTGATGAAAAATGACTGGAAGACATACCAGTAGTCAGAGAATCCCCAGAAGTTTTTCCTAAAGATCTACCTGGCCATCCCCCAGTTCGTCAAGTAGAATTTCAAATCGATTTAATTACAGGAGCGACACCAGTAGCTCGAGCACCTTATAGATTAGCTCCTTCAGAAATGAAGGAACTATCTAACCAACTTTAAGAGTTGACAGACCGAGGTTTTATCCAACCAAGTACTTCGCCTTGGGGAGCTCCTGTCTTATTTGTTAAAAAGAAAGATGGATCTTTCAGAATGTGTATCGATTACCGAGAGTTGAATAAACTTACAACTTTTTTTTTACTTTTTTTTTTTTTTTTTTTTTTTGGTTTTTTTTTTTTTTTTTTTTTTTTAAATTTTTTTTAAATTTTTTTTTTTTTTTTTTTTTTTTTTTTTTTTTTTTTTAAAATACGTAAAGAATCGTTACCCATTACCCAAAAAATTCGATGACCTTATTTGACCAACTTAAAGGTTCGAGTGTCTACTACGAATATTGAATTAGGATCAGGCTATCATCAACTGGAGAGTAAGGGATGAAGATTTTCCCCACGGAACTGCTTTCAGGCAAGATCAGATCATTATGAATTTCAAGTAATTTCATTTGGTTCTAACTAACGACCTGCTGTATTCAGGGATCTCATGGAAACCGTGTGTGTAATACTATACTTTAGACAAATTCGTAGTACTGTTCATCGGAGGGATTTCTCATCTATTCTCGTAAACAAGGAAGGCACGCAAATCATCCTGAGATATAATCCTACGGAATTACTCAAGAAAGAGAAGTTGTATGCCAAGTTCTCCAAGTGTGATTTCTGGATTCATATCGTGCAATTTCTTGGACACTTAATTGATAGTCAAGGACTTCATGTTGACCCCGCCAAGATTGAAGCAGTTAAGAATTAGACATCTCCTACTACACCCATAGAAATACGTCAATTCTTAGGACTTGCCGGCTATTATCGGAGATTTATCAAAGATTTCTCAAAGATTGCAAAGTCTTTGACTGAATTAACCCAGAAAAACAAGAAGTATATCTGGGGAAAAGACCAAGAGTCGGCTTTCCAACTGCTAAAACAGAAGCTATGTGAAGCTCTAATCTTAGCATTACCAGAAGGAAATGATGATTTTGTTGTTTACTGTGATGCATCCCATCAAGGTCTGGGAGCGGTGTTAATGCAAAGAGAGAAGGTTATTGCATATGCATCCCGACAACTTAAGCCTAATGAAGAAAACTATACCACTCATGATCTCGAATTAGGAGCAGTAGTGTTCGCTCTTAAAATTTGGAGACACTATCTGTATGGCACCAAATGTACTGTGTTCACTGATCATAAAAGTCTTCAGCATATCCTTGATCAGAAAGAGTTGAACATGAGACAACGCCGTTGGCTAGAATTGCTTGCAGATTACGATTGTGAAATTCGCTACCATCCTGGAAAAGGAACGAATCAAACCACTCCGAGTTAGATCATTAGTTATGACCATTCATCTAAAATTACCATCACAAATTCTCAAAGCTCAAACTGAAGCACTCAAAGAAGAAAACATCAAGGCTGAAAACTTACGAGGAATGGACAAATCATTTGAAATACATCCTGATGGAACTCGATGTATCAAGAATCGAAGTTGGTTACCACTCTTTGGTAATCTGAGAGACTTGATCATGCATGAGTCCCATAAATCAAAGTATTCCATTCACCCAGGTTCTGACAAGATGTATCAGGATCTAAAGAAACTCTATTAGTGGCCTAACATGAAGGCAATCATAACTGAGTATGTTGGCAAATGTTTAACATGCTCTAGAGTTAAAGCAGAATGTCAGAAGCCATCCGGCTTACTGGTACAACTGGAGATTCCTATGTGGAAGTGAGAGAGAATAACAATGGATTTCATCACAAAACTACCCAAAACCTCAAACAGACATGACACAATCAGGGTCATTGTCGATTGCCTTACCAAATCTGCACATTTCATCCCTACCCGAGAGACAGATAGTATGGAAACCCTTACAAGATTGTACATAAAGGAAATAGTCTCCCGGCATGGAGTGCCAATATCTATCATCTCAGATCATGATAGTCATTTCACGTCCAGATTCTGGCAATCATTACAAAGTGCTTTGGGTACTCAATTAGACATGAGTACGGCATATCATCCTGAAACTGATGGACAAAGTGAAAGAACCATCCAAACACTTGAAGACATGCTTCGAGCCTGTGTTATAGATTTTGGAAAAGGATGGGAAAAACACTTACCATTAGTAGAATTTTCCTACAATAACAGTTACCATGCCAGTATTAAGGCAACACCATTCGAGGCACTTTATGGTTGAAAGTGCAGATCACCTATTTGCTGGGCCAAAGTTGGAGATATTTAACTCACGGGACCAGAAATAATCCATGAAACCACTTAAAAGATAGTGCAAATTCGACAATGCTTGCAAGCTGTAAGAGACCGGCAGAGAAGTTATGCCAATGTAAGACAAAAGCCTTTAGAATTTCAAGTTGGAGATTGTGTTATGTTAAAAGTGTCACCTCATAAAGGTGTCATCCGATTCGGAAAATGAGGAAAGCTTAACCCTTGGTACATTAGACCTTTCAAAATCCTTAAACGGATTAGCCCAGTGGCATATAAACTTGAGCTTCCTAAAGAGCTCAGTAATATCCACAGTACTTTCCACGTTTCTAATCTAAAGAAATGCTTATCTGACGAATCCTTTGTTATTGCAATGAAAGAGCTTCGACTCGATGACAAACTCAACTTTATGAAAGAACCTGTAGAAATCATGGATCGAGAAGTCAAGCAACTGAAACAAAGTCGTATTCCTATAATCAAGGTAAGATGGAACTCTAAAAGAGGACCAGAATTTACGTGGGAATGCGAAGATCAAATTCATGCCAAATATCCACATCTATTTTCAAACATCACTCCAACATCCAACTAAATCTCGGGACGAGATTTCTTTAAGGTTGGGAGACTATAACAACCCACAATTTTCATCTATATAATTATCCATCTATTAAATTAGATGCAATTTTCATCAGTCTAATTTCCATCTATTAAATTAGATGCAACCATTTTCATGGAAAGATTTTTGCTTCATTCCATCCATAATATAACGTAACTTACATTACAAAAGTAAAGGAGCTCACGCAACCTACCAATGCCAATTTCATCAACGTTTATAGCAAGTAAACTTTATAATATGTCAAGCAATATGTTCTAAACTCCATTTTTACCATAAGTTATCTATTTATTGTACTATTCATAACGTTTATCATAAAACGGATTTATACATTAAACGTTTATATCAAAACCCTGATTACGTATAAGATTTCCATATAAAACAAATGTACAAACTTACAAGGCATGGATAAAAGTTACTAATGCATAAAATTTGAACTATGTTTCCCTCCAAAATGCTAGTACAATTCATTTAAGCTCAATAAACAACCCGATATAGCACACAATTCAAAATATGCATTTTCCCTCCATTTTTGCCAAACCCTAAATACCACTATTTAAAGCTAATGTATAAGTCGATTAAGCACGAGATTCAAACTAAACCATTTCCCTCCCAATTATTATACACCATTTGTACCATTCTTTAAGCCTAAATTACAACTCTTCTATGCACCATTTTTAACTTAAATCTTCCCTCCACTCCACCTCCTACTCGTCCTAAACCTAACAAAACCCTAACTAAGACCTTAACCTAGTCGAACCTAGATATTTAAAACCAAGTGGAAACTACCACCATGACACACCACCTTGTCACCATCAAGCTACCACCTTGTCACCTTCCTTTCACTACCAACCCACCACCTTACCACCACTTTATCACCACCTTAGTAAACCGCACCCTTTTCACCTCCATACACCTCTCTAAGCTATAGTCCTAGCTTCCATTACTCACCATACTAGTCCCTAGTTGTTAAGCTTGGCCACTACTCCACACAACTTGGGCACTACTCCTTCCTTGGCCTATATATACACGAAACACATACACTTTCACAAACACATAATTTTATCAAACACACTCACTTGCTCTTGACCTATTTCAAGCGAAAGAAGAGAAAGAGAAGAAGTTTAAACCATTAGAGAAGCCAAGGTATAAGATCAAAGGATCCTTGATTCATCTCCAAGGTTACACGACCCATTCCAAGTCATTCGAACCCTAATAAGCCCTAGTAAGTCCTATAACTTGTTCAATAAGCTCCTAATGTGTTTTAGATCATGTTTAAGCTTGGATTGAGCTATATGTTTAAGCCTTGAACCTAGAGTCCATTCGGTGGTTCTTCCTAAAACCAAACATGCCATTTACATAAGCTTTAAAGGACGTCATTTTGTTTCCTATATGCTATAAGTCTATAGTCAATCTCTATAAGCTATTTAAATAAGCCATTCAATCATTTTTATAAGCTTGGAATCAAACCCTAAAAGCTATAAGCTTTTGTCATGTAAATTCCAAATCAAACGCAACCATAATTGGCCTTAAAAGCCCATAAGCTATTCTGAATAAGCTATAAGCTTTGAGCTGTGGAAATAAGCTCAAAAACGTCTTTTATAATCCTATGTAAAAAGCCCTAGAATCAAACCCCATAATCTATAAGCCCGTGGCTTATAATTATAAAACCAAACGCACCCTTATTGGGCTAAAGAGCCCATAGGCTCATTTTATACGCTACAAGCTTATTAAATCTTCAAAACCAACTTATTTCAGCTTATTGTGATAAGCTAAAAGTTTCCAAATTAATTTAGATTTCAAAAATACAAAGTGTAAGGATTTTGGACTAAAAACGCAAAACATTTCATGCATAAGGATATATATTGTAAATTTTGAAACTTAGAAATTTTCGGGCAAAAAGTGTAAATAATCCAAAGATAAACCACATGGGCCTTTTTTACTAATTTCCAAAGTTAAAGGTTTAATATTTTAAAAATATAATTAAAGGGTTAAAAGTGTAAATTAATATATACCAAGAGTATATATTGTCATTTTCATAATTCTCAAGGGTATAAAATGTAATATTTTTATAATAATTATAAAAATATATTTAAATATTATAAGACTCATTTTTATTAAAGCCCGACACATTTGTCGTTATCATTCGTCGATCGAAACACTATAAAATAATGATGTATTTATTTTAACACCGTGTGTATTTATCATCCACTAGCTTTTGAAGAAACTTAAAAAGATAAAATCCTATCATTTAAACTATAACGTATCACGTTACTAGGGAATTTCATGTGAGGGGCTTTCATTTGGGTAGACGTTTTGACGAGTTGTTGGACTTACGATTTAAACTGTCCTAGCTTCTCAAACGTTTACTATATGACCTCTGGATTATGATAGCCCGAACAGTGATACAATGTTTTCACAAATTAATAAACCGAATTAATATTTATGTTAAACTTTATGAAGTAAAGTTTGAAATATAAACAATCAAACTAAGACTTGACATATTACCCCAGGTTGCGTGACGAAGCTGCTTACTTCCATTTGATTTACTTTTGCCATCAATCAGATTTCCCTGTTAAGGTGAGTTCATAGTCCCACCTTTACATGTTTTCTAAACTCCGTGGGGAGATACATGCTATAAACCATGAATATAAGTATTTTTCAACTGTATGCTATCCTGATATATTATTGCCTAAGTTACCTCCATTTCCCAAAAGGCCCCATTATCATGAACCGTTAATTACTTTGCGAAGTAAGCGTGAATGCCGTGCATAGATCTATTGGGATTGAACTTCCCCCCGTTCCCCCCCAATCTGGTCTGGTACATACATGGCCAGCGGACGCATTTCATTTAAGGAACTCCGGGTGTTTGGCAAAACACCCGCTTAGGGAAACAACTTATGAATAACATTTACTTAAGGCTTCGGTGTTATGAGCTTTGTGCAATAATATAATATTGTTTTCTATGATAATTGTTTCGTTGCAATTATTATATTTTCATTGATTGTATTTCAAACAAACCTATTAATTTCAAGCCTTTGAATTTTACTCAACCTTTGTGGTGACTCTTTTAGCATGTTTATCTCAGGTAATTGAGCAACCTATGGCACGGAGTGGCATTGGACTTGAGGACGTCCAAACTTGTTTTCATTCAAACTTTATGTTTTCAATGTACTTTGGGACCTCTTTTGTAAAACTCTGATATATTATTGAATGATAACTAAATTTTTCAGAACGTCTCTTTTGAGTCATTTTCTATGATTATGAATGTTGATTCATGAAGTAATACCCCCAATTTAGCTTTTTCTGCTATGTCAAATATCGAGGTGTTACAAGTTATGATGTTTGAAGGCTAATACCTTCGGGTATTAGCCATTGTTATGAAGATCTTAATGTTTGGTTTGTTTATCTTGATTTCTTAATTTATCATTGATTGCTTGTTTATGTTTATCATCATACTTGTTTACGTGCTTTTGTATGCGACCTATCATTCAACTGGATCTAGTGATACGGACCAAGTAATCTAGATGCCGGGATAGCTCTCCATATAGTGATTTATACATCTAGATCAATAGGATCACAATTAATGACCTATCTTCACCCTTTGATTGTGAGCTTAGTTGGGCCATAAGGTGACCTTGGTATCAACGAGTACGTTCTAATCAATTGGTAAAGACTTGGTTAGTGGACTACTAGTGTATGAATTGCCATTAAGCAGTAAGTGGGTAAAGTCTCTATGAGCTAGGGTTTAACAAGATCACCATTGCCTTAATCCCTAAGATAGATTATAATCAGCAAATAAGGATGCTTTATGCGGATGCGTTTAATTGTGACAGAATTCTACGTGTCTAGGTCTTAGGAAGAAGTAATGCCTAAGTCTTAAGAATGATATGCCGCTTCGAGATAAGTAATCATTGCACTAATAAACAAACCAACATTCTGATTGGATTAATAATGGTTAATACAGTTTTCTTATATTTGGCTAGACCGCTCTTTTATCTTCTGTTGATTTGCTTGCGTGTGTTTTAGTGTCTTGAATTGGTTTTAGTCACCACAAAACCTGTGCCAGTCTCTCAGGCTGAAAACCCCCTTTTCCATTAGATTTAGGATTAACATAGGTTTAGCATAGGTTTAGCATAGATTAGACTAACTTAGATTAGAAAAACCAAAGTATTAATAAATTTGATAAGTGTTCTTCCGCTTTAGTGATTGGACACCCTTACTTTTCCACAAAACTCCCATCGATCGGGTACACTGCCTGTGAAAAGTGTTGTTTTAGGTAAAGTCAGCAAAATATAAATTTAAAACTAGAAAGCATAAAATTACACCTACATGACAACACAATGACCATACTTTTCATACTTTTACAAGACAAGTGGGATATCTACCATTTATACAAAACTTACATCGTTGAACTTATTAGATGTATATCGGAATAATCTATCCTTCATATAATTCCTTTGGTGTATGCTTTTGCGAAACGATTATCTTTAAACTTTCCTCCTCTTTTTTGTTGCTATTTTTCTAATTTTTTTGTTTTTTATATACATAACTACGAATGTCAGTGTAATTTCACCATCTTCATGATCATAATAACTCCGGATAATTCCTTCGATAATTTTTTGTTCTTCGAACGTACCAATAATTATGATGGTAGTAAAAATACATGAGTTTTGACTACTTTATACATTCCCATTTGCAATGTGCAAATTTCTTTCTAACCGTACCAAAGATAGAAAATGACACAAGACTCGGGAAATACACACTTTACACTATAAGCAACTAGCAACTGATAAATGGACTTAATCTAACAGGGTAGGTTAAGGTGTAAAGGTGTAACGAAATAAATAGTTATTGTTATTCCTAAAGGATTGGCTCTACAAGTTTTTTTAGGAGTATCTTACTCTTGTAATGAGAGTAAACAAAGGGTTTATACAGGGTTTAACTAACCAGTGTTGTTAGTTAATAAAACAACATGTATAGGCTTTTTGGGTGTAATCCTAGAAATTTACCAATTTAAACAAGTTACTCCATCTAAATCCATAGTACTCATTATTATGGTCTTGGATAGATATACCAAGCCAAGTTTCAAAGTCTACAATATCACCAGCACACTCATATTTTTGTGGAATTTGGGTAAGCATTTGGAAACAGATAAGGTTAAGGGTTATTGTATCCGGGTTATGTAACTAGTAATTTCACAAAAGTATGCTTGAATTTTTTTAATTTGAGCATAATTTATGTATTTTGATGTGAAAATAGGACAAGTATACATTCTAATTCCCATCCCCCCAGTTGAACTATACAACGTCCTTGTTGTATAGATAAAACATTAAAAATGGGAATTAAAAGAATTAGAATGAGAAACTCCCCTGATATTTTGCTCGGTAGATTCTCCAAGTTGAGTTTATGAGCAAGAATGTGTGTTGTAAATGCGTCTAGATGCCAGCATGACTACAACATACAGGATTCCAGATTTGTAGATACTTCACAAACTTCGTCGATTTCTTTGCAACGAGGTCCTGTGCAAAATATAGGAAAAACATGCAAAATCCTATCTCGGTATCCTACGGTTAATAAATGAATAAAACAAACTATACATGAGATCAATAAGCCATATCCATAAACTAGAATACACGGTATAGAATCCTGTTAAAAAGTTTCTAAATGCGGTTCAGTCTGCCAAATACGCCATATCATGTACATGAATACACCATATTGACAGAACTGACAATAATGTTTAAAAGTGCATAAAAATAGAGGACTGATAACGTACAGACATTTAATATGTCGTATGGTATGGAGCGGATACGCCGTAGTGATGTTTGGGATGACAGACTCGATAAAAATAAATAACAATCAAGGTTGTCTCCCGGGAAGCACTTTTGTTTCAACTAGTCTTTAAATTGGACTTTTTCTTTCCAACTTCCTTCACTCTTCCTTTGCCTTTGTCATGAGCCATCCCTCATCCATAATGCGAAAAAGTTCTCGATAAACTTGACATGCTTCAACGTTGGTTCTTGAGTGGTCGGAGTGCTCGTGTTCTTTAATGGCAACATACTCGTCTTCAACATCGAATGAGTATTTCATCATCTCAAATCTTCTAACATTGCAGACTAATGGATCATGATTTTCCTTCTTATATTCCTGATTGAGTTGAGTATTACTAGTGTTGTTTGCTTCATAGTTCCTACCAAAGATACGGTTAATATCAAGATAAGGGTCATAAGCCATTTTAGTTTTGGCGTTCGCATACGGTCCCTGGCCATGATTTTCCCAACAAGTGAATGGGGCATTTTCATGAGAATTTACCTTCCACCTACATTCTTCTAGTTTTAATAATACTTCATAATCTAGTTCGTGGAAGTTCTCAAAACTATTTTTCAACCAATGATAGTTTGTCATTACTTATGGGTTGCATTCCCCCTGATTCTTTAATATGGGCCTTATGCATTAATGATTATTCTTTTAACTTCTAAATTAGTCAGTTCATCATACCATTTGTGATCCTGAAAATAAGTCATACATCCGACTAGAACCATCTCGGGTAGTTCTACACCGTTACAGAACCCATCAATATCTGAGCTACACGTGGGTCATTTAGTATTTCCATTCTTAAAAAGATATGGTTCGCATATATGATCACACAGTTGATATGGTACCCCGTTATCTGACCATGGTTCCTCAAGATCCCTTATCGTATTATTATTCAACTCATACTCCTCGTAAGTCTTGATTCCTTGGATATCGAAATAACAGTCCGTGTTCTATTTTAAGGAGATAGTTGAATTCATTGAATGCTTTACACAAGGGTGTCTCGTTGTCAAATAGGTTGCCTTTGATCTTGAAGATTTTAGCAATATCGTCAAGGTCATCATCTTCATCGGCTTCTATTATTCGAATATCATCTGAGGTTGGTAGAATTTTTGAATAAACGTTTCTACCAAATTTCCCCAAGTAGTAACTGAGCCAATACAATCCTTTTTAAACCATACATCTGCGGCACCTGCGAGTGAGATAGGGAAGACGCTAAGCCTAATTTGAACTTGACTTATCCCTATTATTTTGAGTGGCCCAACTACTTTGAGAAAATTATCAATGTGTTTAAACACGTTTTCTCCAATTATCCCATTGCAAGTATTATCACGTATTTTCACCAAAAACATTCCTTGTATTTCAAGAAAACTCTTCTCGACCATTCTCCCTTCGTTATTATTAGAGAGAAGTTTTTTTGGGTAACAAAAATATATTCATTTGGTTTCGCCATCGTGATTCCTTTCTTTGTTAAATCGTTTCTTGAGAATAAGAACAAATAATCAGTAGGATGTGCTCTCAGGGGAGAGAACACAGAAAATAGTAAATTAAATCTGAAAAATTGCGACTGCTACTGTATCAAGTGATCGATACGCCGTATTCAATAAGTCTGAATACGCCGTATTAATCTTTTGAATGAATACGCTGTATTGGACAAGAAAGTTAGATACGCCGTATCTGTAACACCCCCATTTTTACAATATAGCAGCGGAAGCTAATCTGGGGTATTACTTCATGGATACAACAATCATAATCATAGAAAACAACTTTAAAAGAGACGTTGTTGGAAAAATTTAGTTATCATTATTATAGATCAGAGTTTTTACAAAATGCAGGGTCCCAAAATTAGTTACATTACATTGTGTATGATAAAACAAGTTTAGCATTCCTTCGAGTCCATGCCACTTCGTGCCGCAACTGGCTTAATTACCTGAGATAAACATGCTAAAAAGTCAACACAAAGGTTGAGTGAAATTCATAGGTTTAAAGTGTATTTGTTGAATACAAGTTATAGTGTAATAATTGTACAAACATAATTATTATGAAAATGGTATGGTTATGTTCTTGGGTCATGTTATTATATACCCGAATCATAGTTACAATGTATTATCCCGTTGTTGCCTTTGTTTGGTCTGATTGGTCTTGTCTGGTATCAACACATTATTATACAAAGTCAATTTAATGACTCGAAGAGCTCATATTATCAACATATTAATATCCAAAGTCAATTCAACGACTAGAAGTCAAATTTAACGACTTGAAGTCAGATTTAATGACTTGTAGGATCTATGATACTAACAGATTAACATCCAAAGTCAATTTAACGACTCAAAGTCAAAATTTAACACATAAAGTCCATTTTATTACTTGTAGGATTTATAACTTAGGCATTGATTGTAATGATGTATCAGATTAGCATATAGTCTGGTAAAACACTTGTATTCGTTATTTATAGCATGTATTCCCCTTACGGGTTTATGAAAGCATTTAAGAGATTAAAAGTGAGGTTATGAACTCAATAAGTCCTTAAAAAGTAATCACATCGTTTCATAAGAGAAATAGAAGTATGTAAAAGAGTTTGTAACAAGCATGTATCCCCCTCGCGGGTTTATAAAACATGTAAATGAGTAAAGGCGAGGTTATGAACTTCACGTATCAGAATAGAATATAGTTTATAGCATGTATCCCCCTCGCGGGTTTATAAAACATTCAAAATATTGAAAAGCGAGGCTATAAACTTCACGTATTAGAATAGAATATAGTTAGTAGCATGTATCCCCCTCACGGGTTTATAAAACATTCAAAATATTTAAAAGCGAGGCTATGAACTTCAACGTCTAGAAATAAGATATAGTTTATAGCATGTATCCCCTCTCGCGGGTTTCTAAAACATTCAAAATATTGAAAGAGTGTGCTATGAATTCACCTGTTAGTAGATGCAATGAATATCACCATAAATGAAAGCTGACGACCCCCCCCCCCCCCCCCCATTATCACAATCAAACGGGGTAAATGTTGATATAGTAAAATGATAGTAAATAGCCACGTCACACAACTAAGTAGGGATATGTCATGTCTTGGAAGATTGTAACTTTAGAAACTTTGTGTTAAGAGTTATGAGTTTGATTGAAGAGTTTGGAATTATTGTATCACTGTTCGGGCCATCATAATTCAGAAGTCATTCAGTAAATGTTTGAGGAGCTAGGGCACTTTAAATCGTAAACCCAACAACTCAGTCAGAACGTAATACCAAGATGAAACTCCTTAATATGAAGCTCCCTAGTATTGTGATACGATATAATCGGTTTTAAGCGTTTTAATCAATATCTGGAAATGTTAAGCACGAGAAGCATTAATTAAAGTTATGTCTGGTAAGGTTTTAAACATGATTTTATACTTTTTCAAAATGTTACATTTTAGACCCTGGGGTTTAGAAAATTGCAAGTAGACCCCGGGGGTTTGTGCAGTTTACGATTTGGTCCTTCAACTTTTATTGATATACCAAGTAAACCTTGGAGTTTGAAAAGTGACATAATAGACCCCTATAGTTATAACTTTGATAAAATGACACTATTAAAGTGGTTATATTAATATTAGTTAAGCATGTTAGGATAGATTATAACAATATTTAATCATTATAACATTTAGTTTTAAGAAAAACGCGAAATTAGGGTTTCGGGTGTATGGTTTTGGATCAAAATGCGAAATTGAGCATGATTGAGTTATGAAACTTTACAAGAGTAATATTAGGATCTATGAACAATTCTAAAGGGTGTAGTCTGTAGAAGTAGAACTTCAAAACCTGGTTTTGAGCATCAAGGAGCAAAAATGGTGAAACGGGTCAGTAATCGGGACTTTCGGCTTTCGTACGGTAGGAGTAAATGACTCCGGGCTTCGTTCTTGGTTTCTTTTGCTTCCTTATGTACTTATTCTTCTTAGATCACTTAGGATCTATTAGAGCAAAGGATTGCTTCTATGTAAGGGTTATAGAGGAGGAAGTGGGGGATGAAGAAAAATGAAGAGTTTAGGTTGCTATTTATAGGTAAAATGATCTTGGTGACCAAGGTAAGCTATGTGATCTGGTTAGGACATGTGTAAGGTCTAGAGGGTGATGATGAGGGTCTATAGGATGAGTTGCTAGGGCTAGAAACTAGCTTTGATGTGTTGGATAGCCCATATGATGCCGCGGCTAAGAATGAGAGACAAAGGGGTGATGTGGCCAATTTTTGTACCATGGAATTGTTAAAGAAGGTGGGTAAGCTGCTCCAAGGTTTCTAGAAGAGGTTCACATAAGTTATTTGCACTTGGAATGGTTTGAAAGGGGTCAAAATTGATGGTAAAGGGGTTCGGGTCATTTTTAGGCTTGACGTGGTGTTCAAGGGTTTTTCCAAGGTACATTGTGTTTATAATGATTAAGGATAGATGAAATAGGTTGTTAAGGTCTGGTATTAAAGTAATTAGCAAAGATTAGCAATTGGTTTGGGTTAAAACGGATTAGAATTGAAGAAACGAGGTCACGGGTTCAAATAGGGCTCGTTTAGGGTTTTCTTGACTTTCTTGGTTTATATTTTGTATACTTTTGATTAGGAATGATGGATTACAGATCCTAGAGCTTAAATAAAGTATTATTAATGAAGTTTGATCATTGGTTTTAGTTAAAATGGGTTGAAATTGGAAGAATAAGCCGTAGCTTGGAATTTAGGGTTCATATAAGGCTTTTAGGGTTTTCTAGCTTTGTAATTCTCGTACATTGTTGAAGCAAGGATGGTTAATGATGGATAAAGGTTTGTAAACTCATTTTATGGGTTTACAATGACTCTTGGTTGCTTACTTGAGAATAAAGTGGTTAGAAACGAGAAAACGGGTCAAAGTTACATTTAGGGCACAATTAGGGTTTTCTGGATTCGTTTCTTGTATAATTGAAGTAGAATGATGAAATGATAATGGATTATGATTGATAATGTTGTAATTTATGTTATTATAACTTATTTAAGTATTGGTTTAGGTTTACAATGGATAAAAATCAAGAAACGGGTCATGGTTCAGAAACTAGCTCGGTTTTAGGGTTTAGGATTTTGAATTAGGGTTTTAAGAGTAAAAATGTGTATGAAAGTTTATGAATAGAATAATTAGGGTTTACACATTGTATATTGAGTGTAGTAGCTTGTACACAAGTGATGGTGAAGAAATTAGAATGAAAACGGAGGTAAAACGGCTATTTTAGATGTCATGCTTAATGACTTGTACATTGTGCTTTGAAAACTTGTACTTGACTTGGAGGGAGTTTATATTTCAAATGAAATGTTATATTACTTGTACATATGCTTTGGTATCTTGTACATTCACATTAGATGTTTACTCTTTATGAAATTAGGGTTTTAGAGACATATGATAACAGTTTAAAGCCCGTTTAGATATAACGTTGCGAATGGTACATTATAGGAAATTGTAATAAGGATATTATGATATTGACTTGACATGTTATGATGTTTGCTTGACATATATGAAGATAGGATTGCCATAGATAGGTTGCGTGAGCTCGTCTACTTTAGTTATGTAAGTTACATGACATACTGAGATATTGACAATGCAAGTAATGTAATAAAGCGAAAAATTTCCCCGTACAATTGTGATAATAGTAAAATAGGTTGAGGAAAATTCTTGGGTTGTTATAAAAGATGACGATGAAGAACCCTCCGCTGGATCAAACCGGGGGTCAAAAAGAAGGAAAACTGGAAAAGAACCAGAGTCTACTAGTGATCCAAAGGACAAGACGTCTAAGTCAACCGGCTCATCTAAAGAACGGGCCAAGTTTAAAACAAGATCAACTAGTAAGTCTGCTCAAGCAGAGGAGCAAGTTCACACTGTCAAAGATTTGGAAGAACCCGTACATCAGGAGTTCAATACAGGATTTACTGAAGATTAACATGTTGATCAGACCACTGAGCTTTTTGATTGGTTTCAAAAACCAACAAAACCTCCAACTCCCGACCGTGATTGGAACAAGACTTTGCCTGCTGTTCATGGACCAATTTAACCTTGGATAAGCACTTTGGCTCAGAATTAAGATCCTCGTGAGTCATTTAATGAACTGATGAACACTCCTCTAGACTTCTCAGTATTCGTGTTAAATCGGCTCAAAGTTGATACTCTGACTCCAGAATTATTAGCCGGTCTAATATTCGAGTTAATGAAAGGCTCGTGTAAGAGTCTGGTGGAACTACAATACATCCTTAAAGAAGTCTACAAAGCGACTACTGATCAACTAAACTGGAACAACCCTGAAGGACATCAATATCCGCAGGATCTGCGCAAGCCCTTACCATTGATACCTAATTCACGAGGTCGTTGAGTAATACCTTTTAATCACTTCATCAACATCGACCTTGCGTATTTAAGTGGTGGTGTCTCAAGCTGAACTTACGCTACTTCAGTGACGAATACAAAGGCTGCAGATTATGGACACATAAAATGGATTGAAGACCTGGTCCCAAACACCATGTGGAGTCAAGTGCCGATTGTCTACGACAAACATGCACACTAGGGCATCTCTCACTGGGGGTGAAAACATCAACATTTCTATAGATTTGTAGTAAACAGGGAATCTGCTCGTGATGTCTACTCCAGACACAGAATCATTGCTATTACAAAGCTTAAGATCATCGAATGGCATAATTACAAACATTTGGACTGGATCACTATTCATAGAGATGATGACAAGCTGTATACATTCAAAGATGGCGATTACAAGAGACTTCGCCTTCAAGACATCGAAGACATGCTGCTTCTTCTAGTTCAAGGCAAGCTAAAAAATCTCACTATTGAGGAACGTCTAGCTTTGAGTGTCTCATTGTGAATGTTTACAATAAGCATTGTCATCAAAAGGCGTGTGGAAGATCTTCAATTAGGTGTCAAAAGTTACCAAAAGAATCTCAACCTCACAAAGCCGGATACGTACAGAGAAGATCTCAAACGAAATACAACATATACAACATACTCCACTCCCAGAGGTTTCATATATTAGAATAAAGACAAGAAGAACAAATTGATGCGTATTAATGAACTCCACAAATTTAGTGATGATACACTCAACGATGTTCAGTGTGCTCTTGATGACATTCAGAAGCGAATCCGGATGGAGTACCTGCCACAGACAGTCTGGAGAAATGTAGACAGGGAAAGAGCAGGAGCAATGATTTAGGCTATTGATCAACAGCTTAGGAATAGAAGGATCATGAGGAGCCTGGAAAATTTTGTTGGTGGGAGATCGTACGTAGGAGACCTTCGGCTGCTGGAAAGGACCATATGATTTATCATATGATGTCATCATTATCTCAGGTCAAACCTCGTACATAATAACCTTGTAAATATGTAAATTAGTAGTGTAGACTTAACGGTGATAATAAGGTGTGATTGAGTATAAAATTTCCAAGAATTTGTTAGTAAATTCAAAAAAAATTCAAATTATTATACTCAACACTGTCTTATATACCCTTATAATTTGAGGGGGAGCATTAAAATGTTCCTAACAGATATTGTGTAACATTTTGTCCCCAAACGTTTAATCAATTGATATCCAAAATATCAAGGGATTAACATTTTGGATAAGGGGAGAAAATATGATTAAACTGAACCTAACTTGTACTGAAATGTGAATATATAAAATGGACTCAATGCACTCTACACTTAGCATGTACTATGATTACGATGCACATGTTAAGGAGGAGCTTTTAGTGATGATGAAAAACTTTTAAAGTGTAAATATTTTGATATTTATATCAAATACTTTGATTGAACTTTTCACTATTTTTGGAAGGATTGTGATGGAATACCCAAAAGACCAACCATGTACTTAAATTTATAGAGTTATAAGGTGGTTAGACATAGGTATTCAAATCCCATGATCCAGCCAGAACCGGAGGGATCTACCTAGGGATATCCACTAGATAGTGTAGAAGTCCTTAGGTATGATACAAAAGGAGAAAAAGTGAGAATCGGGAATAATGCCGACTGAGATGGAGCTAACACTGGAACAAACCCAACAAGGTGTTAGTTATGAAGTCTCGGTAAGCATTGAAGGGGTTGAAGAATGAAAAATAAATGTAAGGATAAAGGGTGTAAAGAAAGAAGCCCTCCATACACTTAGGCAGAAACCGGGTCAATACATAATCTGTCGGAAACACTAAGGTGTTGTCTAATATTGAAGACAGTCATGGACCTAGTGACGTTATGCACAACCCCCTAGCCACTCAAGGTCTCTCAATAGACTCTTGTTTCATCTTTTACGGAGATTACAGGCATTTCTATTGACTTTCTCACTCCAAGTTAGTTGATATTGAAAAGGTGGCAGTCTGCTCCAGCCTCCGATCACTAAAACCAAAGTGCACTATTGAGTCTAGAGCCAAAAGAGATCATCCATAAATCTCATTAGGACACTTGTCAAAATTATGCTTGCTAAGTCACACAATGTGAATAACAAGTTATATATTAAGAGTCCTACGCATTATCCTTGTGATTTTGCCAGAACATCCGAGTGATATTTAAAGTATTCACAGTGAAGATGGAAATCCTGCTTGAGCCAACATTAAATAAGCTCATGGTAGGTGACTTGTGCGATTCTATACGAATCAAGCTTGTGATAACTGGAAAGAAACGATGGTGCGATTCTATATGAATAAAACTTGTTCCAGGAAATGAATTGACGGTTGATGATGAATTTTTGAAATGATTAACACTCTCGATGTGTCACAAAAACACTTTAGCAAGTGACACGTCGATTGATTTTCAAATCGATTTTTCTATTCAATCGGTGAGACTTTGTCTTGCTGGTTCACTCATATCGTGTTGTCTGCTTTGAGACGCTCTGGTAATGAGAACGGCTAGTGCAGCTGCGAAACCCTGTCAAGGAGATTCTTCAGAATTCTACCTCATCACAGGTACTATTTATACTGATCAACGGGGAACCGTGGTTATTGCAACCATATTCGACGAAGTGACAAAGACACTCTCGTCCATATCTGTTGATTATCACTAACCTAAACCTGTAGGTACTCTTGACGATTGGTGCAACTGATCCCTGACGAGTCATGATTCATAGCCAGATGCTCATACCCGACCGACAAATATAAAGACATCATGAAAGCTCAAGTACATGTTTCAAGACTTCCGCTACTTTGATACCGTACGTCCTTCACAAAGTGACGAAGTGTTAAAGTTAAAGAACTTCAAGAAAGATGCAATATTAAAGCTTTTCAAGTTGACAAATCAAGAAAGGTATGAGCATGTCAGTCCAAAAGTCACAAGCTCACAAGATGGCAAAGTTTACGAGAAGGCGAAAAGAGATTATGCTTGGTTGATGATCTCAAGATGCTCAAAATCACATTTTTACATACAAGTCAAGATAAAGGAACAAGCTCAAGCCTAAAGTCAATGATCACTACGCCATATTCACAAGAAAAAGAAAAAGAAAAGAAGACTACGAGCTCAAGACTAAAGTCAAAGCATAGTATTCTAGGATTAAGTTTTTGTAAATTGGAGTGACCTCCCTTAGGGGGAGATTGTTAGAAACACGAAAAGTATCGGTCACTTCCAATAATAGTTAGTCAAAGCCCGTAGTTAGTCCAATGTAATGATAGTAATATAATAGGGCCAAAAGGCCCATGGAAAACCCACAAGCTAACCATGGCCGGCCAAAGGTTTGTATAAATACCCTCTCCATGCCTTGGAGAGGGTGTTAGTTGTTCATTTGTTTCACACACTTAATGCATTTTTCTCTTATGTTTAATTTCTCTCTCTAAATGTTCATCCAACCACTCTCTCTCTAAAACCACCTCTCTTTCCCTCTTCATGTATGTTATTAGATAGTCTTCAGGAGGCATAGCAGAAAAGAACAAATGAATACCCGTGCAGAAGTGGTTTAAAGGTATGAAAAGGTAATGAAAACGTTATTACCTGAATTCATACTTGCCGAGAGACTGGTTGTAAAGAATATCACTGCATGCAAAGAATGCACTGCCTACACTCATGTTCCAAATATTATATATTATAAGATTACTGAAGTTAGAATATAAAGAGCTAAAGAGTGAAGGACTTTAATAGTTAGACTTATGGAATTCATCGTTAATAAATAAGGAGTTTTACAAAACTATGTTAGTTGAAATGAATGCATATTACATAAGTGGGAAATGAAGCTGAACGGTTCAAGGCAATTGTTTATAAAGGTCCCTAGCTTCCATAACCTCCTTCTGATGCTACTAATTTTCTAAGTTGATATATAAAAAATTACCAAGTAGACAAAAACATTGCTAAACCATTTAGTAATCATAGACGCTATTTTATGGGCATGATTTAATTCAAAAACATATTGTCACTTACACGATAATAAGCTAACCCAAACACGCCATTTTAATATTTTCTATCGTAGCCGACTACCTCACTTCAGGAGTACTATATATGAAATTAATGTATTAATTGATGGTATTTTCAGGGACAATCGCAATACATGTAGTTTGTCAGAAGCTGATTCTAAAGCATAATCGCAACCTAAAACTGTGATACGGTACGAACCCATCTATGTTCTTGAGACTATCATAAGTTTACTTGTGTTTTTAGTTTTGTTCATCTTGCAAGAAATCATAATAACTTTAGGTTCCACATTTAATTTCTTCGAAACCTTTATTTTTAGTTTCAGCTATTGCATTTTTTGTCGTGCATATTTAGCATCCTGAAATGTAAGTTGGTTGCATTTTTGCCTTACTCAAATGTTACTTGCTTATTGCATAGTTTTTGAAAATAATTTACTGTTGGCGAATGTATAGGCATATTTAATAGTATGAAAGTGCCATAATGTCTTACCAAACAGTTAATGAATACGCAACCCCACCTTGATTGTAATTGAATACTTAGCAGACCATTAGGCAGATTTCATAACATGAGTAAAGATCTGTTCATGTGTACAGAATTTGTGGAACACTTAGAAGCAACACAGGATATTCGAAATTCAACGTGGATTCATTCAATAGTGGTTGCATTATAAATGATTGAAAATAATAGAAAGAAACTTAATGTTGCAAGCCCAAATCATAACCATGCCTGTCACTACAAATGGACTAACATTCTTATCCTAAATTCCCCCCTAACTACATAAGACTCGACTTGCTTGCTGCTCCTGCCCGTTCCAATTATTCCTGAGCCCAGGTGGTCACATTCTGGCTGCTCATTCTAAATCATCCAAAACAACCTTGGAATAATAAGAGGTACAAAATAGTATATGAGAGCTCAATAATCCCTACGACGTTGGCTAAGCATGTGTAGAGTTAGCATACCTCTTTCTTTTTCTCGTGTCAGAAGAACAGGCCACATCTCCTTCTTTTGATTGGCTGTCTGCAACAAAAGATGCCTTTGCGTCAGAACTTCAAGCTCCTCTCTAACATAACAAATCCATACATGTCAAATTAGTAATTGGAATATAAGTGGTCATATATATTTGATGGGGTTTTAAGTATAACACAGAGAGAAGAAAATAAGTAGATGACGACCTCCTTCGTTTATTTTCTTCACTCGGCTTTGAAGGAGTAGCTACCGCTAGAGCTTTGTTCAATCTTTTCAACTCAGACGCCTTAGAAGCATCGTTTGCAGCAGCAATGGCAGAACTGACGCCTTCTTCCACATCCTCACCTGTAACAACCTTCCAGCAGGTGAAGCTCTCATAATTCATATGCTCATAATACGTATGGGATTTGAGCTCCAACGTGTGGGTTGTGCCTACAATGTTCGCTAAAGCGATAGGCAAACCCAAAGAGGCTTCTTCATCCTGCAGGCGCAAGTCAGTAAACGTACTTCTAAAATGGAAAGGTGCATAAAAGTATACCCGTCCTTCACATTCCAGTATTGAACTGGCAGAGCAGTTCAACAAAACTCTCGTCGTTTCATCAATCATAACAACCACTTCCTCTGCAGTCTCATCGGATATCTCTAATTCAAGCTTGTATCTGCAGGTGGGAAGTTGGGCGCGCATAGTAAGCGGTTCATTAGATCTTATTTTAAGTTTGATGGTCTAAAAAATAACACCACGTTACCTTATAACAGGGTAATCAACTGAGCTGTTACATGAGTCACACCAAAATCGCCTATCCTTGCGGTCAAGTTTACCCTTTTTACACTTATCTCCCCCGCATGAAGGGTAGTTCCAACCCTTCTTTGTCCTCACCTTGTCAATCGTCACCTCACAAAGGAAGGTAGTAGACTGGGAAAAAAATTAATGGTCTGACCGAGGACGGGCACAACAAAACAAACATAAGCACATATTGAAATTCAGGTGGCTTACATCATATTTCCGATTTTGTGCCCACATAAGCAGGTTTTCAAGAGTTACAACCTTCGGCGTTGTGTTGTCCACCGGGAGGATTTCTTTAGTCAATGTCACCCTGATTCGTTGACGGTATATATATAAAATAACTCAAATGCAAATTCTAACCGAATGCCCTTAACCAAGGGAAAAGGTCAAAGTCTTCAACCGCGTTAGCAAAGGGATCTTCGCATCATCAACAATCAGCGTTGAGGAGGTGCTGGATAGGTAAAGTCGATCTGCCAGGGGAGAATCAAGCATTAAGAAACAAACGATTACCATAATCCTTGTTCAAATTTTAAGACATATTGGGACTTACTATTGTAAAGCTTGACTGCGAATGGCGATTATTACAACTGGGTACAGTCCCACATGGCAGGTCCTCTTCTCAATCAACATATCACTGAGACCACCCTACAACGTCACCCTTATTGAGGAAACCTAGATGACAATTGAGGCTTAATACTAACATAACGTTAGTTGTCCATAAAGGCGCAAGCATAACAGGCAAACAAAATATATACAACCTGCAGTTAGCCATATAGAAGTCTAATGTCTTTGAACCTGTCCTTGTTTGAGTAATCCTACCAACGTTGGTCACATAGCCAACATCTGCAAGTAATTTATTCATAGGGAACGCTGACACTCATGTGGATCACGATGCATAATATTTTATATGAAAGGATACTAAACCTTACCAATTAGGTATTTGTTGTTTGTAGGTTCTAGCTCATCAATCTCCACCAACTCAAAAGGATAACGGTTAAAGCCATCAGATTTCAGAAAAGCTTTCTGGACTGTGGTTTCACCATCAAATTCAAGCATAAAGTCAGCAAATCTGATCAACGGAACTCATCCTTATTGGGCACAACGGTAAAGTTCTTCACCAAGTAAATGGAACCTTCTTTCAACCATAGGAAATTATGAGCTATGCTGCCCTTTGCGGTACAATGCATCACATTACCCTGCAATATTGGTTTGTTAACAATTGAATCCAAAAATTTATGGTCAATCATAATATTCAGAGCATACCTGTGTGTCGACACAATTATAAGTCGGGTCTTGAGTATGGCCGATAGTGGCAACATACGACATACCACATACTAGTAAGATCATCACCATGATGGTTTCATGACACCCAGCTCCAATTTTTCTTTCAATAAAAAGTGTCGTTGGGTTATGTGCAACAGTCTTTAAACCTCGACAGGTTGCAAATTTGAGAGGAGATTTACAGGTGTGTAATTGTGGAGAGACTTAAAGATGGCATTGCAATTATATGCTCATGATTTTACTATGTATGTAACTCCTTGATCTTCTGGAATTCCTTGATATTGATGGTAGTTTCGGCCACTATCAGTAATTGTGCATTCATTGAGCTATAAAGCATGGGTCGAGTCTAGCTATACAGAAACTGCGTTTTGCAAACCATGGGTTGAGTTGAGGAATAGAAAAACTGAGTTTTGTATCATTAATACACCATATTAAATGTAAGGAAAACTCAATCTTATAGTATATAAGATAAGATATAAAATCGTTACAATTGTTTTTCTCTTCTCAAAACAAAGATACACCATATCTTTTTTTCAATTATCAAAACCTAACCTCATATACTTTTAAAAAGGCGATATATCGTGTCTCAAAGTGGGACACGTGAAACACAAAATCTGAGAAATGGAAGTATCTCATGAGGTGAGATCCTTATAGAACATTATCATCTTAAAAAACAAATGGGTGAATCTTAGCCACTCATTTTTTCATCAAAATAAAAAAACCCACTTCCTACCTTTCACTTAAAAATAAAATATCTTGAAAACGGTAAATCGTCAAAAGAAAAAAAATACATCATCGCGACGAGTATATTTTTATCTTTCTATAGAGGGGCACATCTATATACTTTCGACGTACTTTTTTTCGAACTTATTTTTTCAGTCACGTCGAAAGAAATCACATGTGATTGTGATACAAATCACATATGATTTTTTCAGACGTGACTGAAAAAAAAAAGTTCGTCGAAAGAAATCACATGTGATTGTGGTACAAATCACATGTTGTGATTGTGATACAAATCACAGGTGATTTTTTCAGACGTGACTGAAAAAAAAGTTCGTCGAAAGAAATCACATGTGATTGTGGTACAAATCACATGTGATTGTGATACAAATCACATGTGATATTTTCAGATGTGACTGAAAAAAAAAATTAAAAAAAAAATTCATCGAAAGAAATCACATGTGATTTTTTCAGACGTGATTGAAAATAAATCAAAAAAAAGTTCGTTGAAAGTATATAGAAGTGCCCCTCTATAGAAAGATGATTTAATTCTCGTCGCGATGGTATGTTTCGTTTTGCGTAACGATTAACGGTTTGTGAGATATTTAATTTTTAAAAAATAGGATGAAAGTGGGTTTTTTAATTAAATTAAAATAAGAATTGATTTAAACCATTAGATGGAAATAAAATGGATGGTTGAGATGGAGTGGATTGTTCTTTAATTAGATAGTGTTCTACATGGAACTTTTCTCATAAAGCCATATATTACTTTTTCATTAATCAAATCCCATCTTTACTTCCATAATTAATGTCCAGAAACACGCTATTGAACTCTTTTTGAATACTTTTTAGATAAGTTATATACCTATCATAATATGTTACAGAATATGTGTGAGTATAAAAATGACATAGAGATCCCTTATATACTCCAAGTTTTAAAAATAACGCGTATAAGATAAATATCGGTATTGTAATATATGTATACACTATTATAATGCATTAACGATTACTAAAAATTAAAATAAGCATGGCAAATTTGACCTTACATCTTATTTTTTACAAACTAGTTTTAATGTCCGTGTATGGACGTGACTTAGACATTATGTTTTTTTAATGTGTATAATTTTTATTTTTTTTCTGTTTTATAAGTTATGTTATAAAGTATTTATAAAAAATCATATGAAGTGAATAGATTCATTAAATTTGTTCTATATTATATTCGAACCATTAACCTCCACTTTAAAATGATGGTATTTTTAGTGTTGAGTATGCAGTTGATATTGTATATGTTTTATGATTATAGTTGCATCAGTGTGTCAGCTATACTTAGGATTCATGGTCATACTTTGTGTTAAAACATGTTAAATTTAGCTTCGCAATCGAATTTAAAAGCATCAAGTTAAGTTATCAAAAGCGTCAATATTTATAAAATATAAAAAACTAAAAAATTAAAATAAGTATTATGTTTTGTGCATACAATATATTTTGGTCAAACAAAGATTTATCTATTGTATACCTTCAATACATATACAAATATAAATATAGTTTTACCCATTTTATCGTCACCAACACTTTTTTAAGATATAAAAGTAGCCCAAATTGTTGAATACGATTTAGTCATACACAAATGTCAATGGAATAAAGACATTTTAAGAAATTTGAATTTTAGAATTTTAGTACGTATTAAACCAAAAGAAAAAAAATGCAATTCTTCCAAACCCATCAATGAATATATTAAAAACCTTATTTCTCTATTTATGATATTTTATGTGCTTCGGTATTTTTCTATTTTGTTGTACAACATGATTTCAGGCCAAAAATCTACCAAAAAGTCTTCGGGTAGATTTGAGATGTGAATAGATTTTGTTAAATCTTTGTATGGAAGTAAAAAAATTATTTACGTTTGTTTTATTTTAAAATATAAAGTCTAGGGTATAAAGTTTAAGAGGTTATTTGTTTATTTTTTAAAGTTATAGTAAAACTTGTAAATTTATAAATTTACACTTAACTCCATGTAATTAATTTAAAATTAAAAAATCACCAAAGTTTTATTAATTACCTCATCTTTTTTCAAGTTTTTTTCACAAATTTGACACATATTTTTATTTGTTTTTTCTCCATTATATTTCTCCACCAAATTTTTTTAATTTTGACCAAATTGATTCAAATTATACTTATTTATTGCCGACGCTACAAAGAGAAAGAAATGTGACTTGGCATGCTCTTAATACCATACGATCAACAATAAAAGTAATCTAGGCCACATAAATTAACCCAAAATATTTGGTCATTGCATGTACTCTTCATTTACCCACGTTTTATATAAGTGAAAGTGAGGATAAATACAAAAGTAATAGTGACATGACTCATATCTACTTTCAGCTAATTTGCAGAAAAATTTAGGTACTTCAATTTTTGTTACTTTTGGCGCCATTTTGGATTCTACTTACTATTGCCGTTGGTACATCATTTGGACAAGCTTATGCCATTTGTTGGATCAAATACATTTTCAATCTAGACCATTGCAATTCAATGATTATCTATAGCAACAAAGTAGAGCCAAAATTTATGTAGTACATGACATATGCAAATAAATTATACTAGAATAAGTATATATTTTTTTAACAAAACCATTCGTCCATCCCATCCTTATTAAACACATGAATTTGCTAACAAGAAAACATACATATATACTTAAGGCCTTATCTTTTTAATTTAACTTCTGAATATCAAAATATTGGCGCCTGATTTGGCCTTATAAATAGATACCCCATACTCACATTCATTTCATTGAATCACACTTCATATGATAACAACAAATAAGACGTTTTTACTCAAGCAAAATGAAGGTATATATCAAATGCTTTCTTTTCATCCATTATAGATCTAATTCCTCATTCGATGTATTAACTTTAACATATGATTATTTTCAGACAAAAAAATCAAACAATATATCAACTATGGTAGCAACAAAGAACGAATTCGGCATTGCCAAAATGACTATCAATGAAGAAATCATTGGTAAAGTTTTGTTACAACATCTCGCATAATTTTTTTGATCAATACGTGACTCTTTATTCTTTCTTTGATCAGCAAGGCGGGACCGATAATGACGATCTTCATGTTCATGAGGTAACACTCCTTTCTACACTTCGTTCTGTTTCAGATTACTATTTATCTGAATGAAGTCGTAATGTTGTTTTCCATCTTTAAACAACAACATGACGACAATGTGGAACTTGATGAGGTGATTAACGAATCTAAGAAAAGGAAAAGGGAAGCAAACTTGGTAACATGAAAATAGAACGATGTTATTGAAGTCGAAAGCTCGGACGATGAGACCATTTTCAATGGGAATGATTATATTCTTGACGATACTTTGGATGATCTTTTGTCCATATTTAATATCAAGAGGAAGGAAAGAGACCAAGTCTTTGTGTTTAGCCACAAAAACATTTACCGTCTCATTGACGAAGATGATGAAGACGAAGATGATATTTTTGGCTGATCAAAATTTAGTTTCTTTTTAATGTTCAAATATCTTTGTTAAGTAGTTTTATTTAAAATTCTTTCTACTGCTTATTCGGTTCAACCTTTGGTTAAATTCCTCATGGTATTATTTTTTAGGGAATAAATGTTATTTGGGTCACTTAGGTTTTAATGCAAGCATTGTTACTTATACTTTCGGTTGATCAAGTATTACACCTACATCATATAAACAAGTTGATTGAGTTTCAAATGCTAATCATTAAAGTACTAAAGGACCACAACACAAACTAATATACAAATGTTGATTGAGTTTCAAGTGCAATTGTCATAACGGGTTAGACCTTACAATTTGGCTATTAATGATGCCCACAACAGTACAACACTAATAAATACAAACACATACAAAACTGGCCCACTTTAATCACATATTATAAGTAAGCCAATGCCGAAACATTCAAACATATCTCAAGTCCGTTGCAAATACACAGTGGAGTATTACGATTGTATGAACCTAATGGCAGAGTATATATGCCAATGTGATTTCTAGAGGCATAGTATACGACAACAATTTTTTTAGGTGCGTAATTCACATAATCTGTTAGGCAACAAACCTGTATGAGGCTTAACCATGTAACTCCTTAGTTTAGGAGCACTTTAGTTAACATTGTTATAATGCGTCTTCACTAAGGATTGTTACTTCAATGATGCACTAATATATTTGCACCTCTAGTTCAAAACTGAAACACACAAGACGAATTGGAAGTGGTCAACATTATCAGTAAAATGTGTAACTCAGATTTTTAAAAAGTTATTATGCTTGGATAAAGTTACATTCAAATGTTAATTGATGCCTTATCATTAAATAAGAATGATCGTCCACTCTTAGATGTGTGTGGTTTTTAAGTTATTTTTTAAATATATAGACAATGAGTTTACAATGTTTTTATTTTTTAAATGGAAAGCACCTTGGACTCTTCTTGATGGTTCAGTATTGATGTATGTAGTATCCCTTTGATTATAAGATTTGATGTGTCGGGTTTGGTTGGTTGGTTGCTCAAGAAATTCCCCTTTTTCAAGATATTGTTTCTCACTAGCTATTAAACCCTTGAACAACTATATAATCAGATGATTTATTCATAATTTTTATTATTTTTTTAGGAATCGAACATGTACATACTGGCGTGCATCCAAAAATTCTCAAACATTTCACCTTTTGATTGTATATCTATGATGTGTGCTTAAACACACATCATTTGTACCCCGGAAAACACATTAAAACAGACTAAAAGACTAAAATATGAGTAATTATATTGCAAATATGTTTGTATTGTGTTTTTATGTCTTACAGGTACAAATGATTGAAAACAAAGCAAAAACGGTAATTTTCGGGTGACTTTCGATGACGTTTTTACATTTATCGAGGTTCAAACGAAATCGTTAGTATTTCACGATCACTCCATTGGAAAGAGCACGAAATTACGATTATATCGGTTACTGTGCAGGTGTTGGCTGGTGTAACACCCCCAAAATGGGCCACATCGGAATATGATGTTCCGGGGGTATTACTTCATAGATCAATAGCACAAGATATGAGAACGACCTCTATAGGAGTCGTTTAAAAACCGATACATTGGATTTAATAAATGGTTTGTTACAAAAGCTCATGGGCTTAACTTGTTTAACTTGAAGAAGTAAAGATTTCACAACATAACAATATCCTAAAATGTAATGCATGCAAATCTTTATGATAATATGACTTTAAAAGACGATCATCCAATGTATCCATGACTTGCACCTTATTGACCTGAGAAAACAAATGTTGGTGAATTTATAGGTTTGTAAATTTAATGAAACGGATAGCAAGATTTCCTTGTAATAAAGTAACGAATACAATATCACAAAAATGTATTACAAAATGCACTAAGCTCATGACACCGAAGCTAAATAATGTATGTATATCAAATACATATAAATGACTTTGCCCAATGTAGATGTTCAACCCGTAACATCCATGAATCCAAATGGTATATGTTCGTCGTTTCCGGCCAACCGGTAACTAGCAAGCGCTACTTGCCTGAACGGGGATGTTAATCCCAATAGATCTATTCATAACATTCACGCTCACATAATGCAATTAACAATTACATCTATGTAATTAACAGTTCATGATGATGGGCATAGTGGGTTATAGCTACTTAGGCAAACTTGTAATATTTGAATTTTAATGTACTTGCATTCATGTTGTAAAACAAACATGATCTCATCCTCGAGATTTGATAATGATTAAAAAAGTATAAAAGTGGGGACTATAAACTCACATCAAGTAATGATAACGTAGTAGCAAGGTAGTGGCACAAAAAATGATGCAAAAGGCTTTATCCGCAACCTATGGAAAAATAATACATATTTACTAAACGAAAAAATAATAAGCTAAATGCTTGCAATCTCGTCCCTAGTGTGTGCTTGAGCTTTATTTAAAATAATGACGTTTGAAAATAATTTCTTGTTTTAAAATAGTCAACTTTATTGGGTTAACGCGGTCAAAATATAAGTATATAATTTACGACTTCGGACTTTTAAGAAACTAGGTCGTATATACTTTAAAATATTAGTTTAGGTCGCCCTTGGTTTGGTCTCTAAGTATGTTAATTAATTAGACGAAACGGTGACGATCACTAATTGAGTTAAGCGTACATGTTACTAAGTTTTAACATGAGACGACTTAGAGTTTTACAATTAAATTACGGGTTCGTTAGTTGACAATATCGAAAAGTAAAAGTATATTTAAAAACCTGGCCATGTCTTCTACAACTTTCATATTTTCAGTTTTGTCTAAAAAGGTCGTCTAAGTAGTTAAAAACAAGGCTAAACATACGCGGGTCGCAAGGTAGTTTATACTTAGAAAAATAAAAGGTTGGTTACAGCTTGCATTGTTTGTGTGGTCAGAGTTTTAGGGTCAGATTATGGTCTCGTTACTCAACGTTAGGACATAATAAAAATACTTTAGTAAACTAGGTTGGTTGGTCTATGCTCGCCTTTTATTAGTTTAGTGGGTTAAGGTCGTTAAAAGGGTCAAAAGTGAGGCCAAAGGTTAGTGCACACGCGTGCAGTCATGGTTGTATGCACACTAGGTGTTCGACAAAATGTCAACACCAGTGACGAGCACCACTTTTTAAATGCAATTTATGAGTTGGTTATTAAACGAAGAGGAGTGGTTTTTATTCCCAATTAAAGATGGCACTTCAAGGTTTAAGTAACGTTATTGGGTTTGTCATTTTGTTCAGTGAGGTCATCACAATAATTCGGGTAAAATGTTATGCTGGTTGTTTTAAAAAAAAGAGGAAAGAATGGCAGTTTCAGATGTGCAACTGTATCACCTTTTAACTTTGTCGTTACCTAATGAAAGTTTGTAATACCAAGGGCAAAGTAATTGTCGCATGTCCTACTTACACAAATAATTAAGGTTTGCATTTTGTGATCACTCCTAGTGGTCGAATGATGCACTTAAATTAACATGGAGGGGCTGCGTTTTAAGCCATCAACACATATACATTTTTGTTTCTAACCATTTCGTGAGCCTAAGCTACAATGGCTGAGTATTTTAAACCTATCACTCTACACATGATCACGACGTTTAAAACGGTAAAGCTAACAATGTCGTGATTGTTTTTCACTTACACTCGACTAGCCCTTAACAAGTATGTATCCAATTTCCAAAAAAAGTATAGTACATAGATTTATAACAACACATAACTAAGTGTTTTAAATCACATAAGGTGTTTTATGGGTTTTAATGAGTGTTCGACCCATATCAGAAAACAATAGAGAACAAGTTTTGTTTTTAAAACAATTTTAAGCACACTACTAAGACATAAGAATTGCATACATAAAACAAGGTAATAAAGACGTGGGACTCACCAAATCTCAAAGGAAAACGTGAGTATGGACTTGAACCAACGAAACCCTAGTTTCTGCCTTTAATACCCTACGACACCACTCACTCCCCAATTCCTAGTCTTAATCGCAGATTATACCCACTCCCTCCTTACACTTGAACCCTAAAATATCACGTTTTGCTTGCTTACTTGCCGACTAAAAGAGGGATCCAGGAGAGACGAATGTGGGTTAGGGTTCTTAGGGTTTTTGGTAAAAGTAACGGTGTGATGAGTGTGTGGTATGTGAGTCGAAATCAAGAGAGCAAAGGAACCAAGTGGGATAATGAAGTATAATGGTATCTGAGTGTGTTGCTTCTGTGGTTTCAAAGATATGTACCTGGTCCTTTATGCATGAATAAGAGGCATGCATAGTGTTCCTATGTAAGGCCACGTTTGATTGTTAATCCAATAAGGGCAAGGATTTCTTGGTTTAACACATGGTCAATATACAGGGAATTAAAGATGATTACTGTTGGAGGCATGGAAGCAAAACCAAGGGATAGCAGCCTATATATATCATGGGTGTTTGTAGGTTTAGGAGAAAAGAGTGCTTGGGCTTTACTCGTTAGTTAAAAGAGAGTGATACAAGGGATATGATTTTTGTGTATCCTTATCTATTTTAGCTTTCACAGCTTTGCTAAGGTTTGGAGGGAAAGTATACATGAAATTTTCCTATCTTTTAGGAAGTTACATTTGTTTCTTGTACTATCTTTATTGATTAACATTACTTCCATTGTTTGCATCATTTGAAAATCAAAAAAAAAGTCTAGTCCAAAATTTACCCATTAGAATTAATACTAAGTGATGAAATGATGACATATATATACATTATAGTTAGCTAAGTCATAAGGAAAAGGTCACTAGCGTCTTTAGTTCACGTAGTATTATTCGCGTTAATAAGAAGTTTTAGGTTGAACTTTACTTATTAGGGTTTAATTAGGATCTAAAATAATGGTAAACACGTAGAAATGTTATGAATAGAACGAGAATAGAGTAATTGAAATCGTATTGAGACCTGAAAACACGGGGTGTTATAGTCTTCCCCCGTTAAATGAGCCTTGTCCTCAAGGCTTAAGACGCGGCACTTGACGACAGTACGGTCTTGATGAAGAGGTGTGGATACTTCTGCTTGAATTGGTCCTCACGTTCCCAATAACCTCTGGACCTCGTTTAGAGTTCCATCTAACCTTAATGATGGGAATGCGACTTCTCTTCAATTGTTTGATTTCACGATCAATAACTTCCACTGGCTCTTCCACAAAATGGAGTTTGTCATCAACACGTAGCTCTTCCAACGGAATCACAAGGGATTCATCGGACAAACACTTCTTTAGATTTGACACGTGAAACGTGTTATGCACTCGGCTTAGTTGTTGTGGTAGCTCAAGTTTATAGGCAGCGGTTCCGACCCTCTCAATCACCTTGAAAGGACCGACATACCTAGGGTTTAACTTCCCCTGTTTTCCAAAACGTACAACTCCTTTCCAAGGTGAAACCTTTAACATGACCTTGTCTCCAACTTGAAATACCATTGGTTTTTGTCTAATGTTTGCATAGCTCTTCTGTCGGTCACGAGCGGCTTGGATTCTGTTTTTGATTTGGACGATCTTCTCGGTGGTTTCATGAATTATTGCAGGACCAGTAAGCTGAGCATCTCCAACTTCTGCCCAACATACAGGTGATCGACACTTTCGTCCATACAGCGCCTTAAAGGGTGCAGCCTTTATGCTAGTATGGTAACTGTTGTTGTAAGAGAATTCTACTAACGGTAAATGTCTATCCCAATTCTTTCCAAAGTCCAACACGCAAGTGCGTAACATGTCTTCCAACGTTTGGATAGTCCTTTCACTTTGACCATCAGTTTCGAGGTGATAGGCCGTACTCATGTCCAATCGGGTTCCCAAAGCCTTATGAAGTGCTTGCCAGAATAGTGAAGTAAATCTACCATCACGATCGGAGATAATAGAAACAGGCACACCATGTCGGGTGACTACTTCCTTCATGTAAAGCTTTATTAACTTCTCCATGAGATCATTTTCTCTCATTGGTAGGAAGTGAGCAGATTTTGTAAGACGATCAACAATCACCCAAATGGTGTCATAACCGTTTGCCGTCTCAGGGAGTTTAGTAACGAAATCCATGGTGATTTTCTTCCTCTTCCATTCTAGAATCTTCGGTTGGACTAGTAAGCCGGAAGGTTTTTGATGTTCTGCCTTGACTTTAGTACAAGTCAGACATTTGCTAACATAAGTGGCAATGTTCGCCTTCATGTTAGGACACTAATACAACTACTTCAAGTCTTGGTACATTTTATCTGAACCCGGATGAATAGAATATTTTTACTTATGAGACTCGTGCATGACTAGAGTCCTTAAGTCGCCATAACACGGTAACCAACTCCTGTTGTTTAAACATAAAGTTTCGTCTGCACGGGGTTTCAATCTTTCCTTTGTAAGGTCTTGTCGGAGCATACCTCTAACATCTTCAGCAGTAAGGTTTTTAGGTTTTAATGCTTCGATTTGAGCTTCTAGGATTTGTTTAGGAAGGTTCAAGCCAATAGTCATGACTAAGGCTCGGACTCTTAAAGGTTTAGACCGTTCTTTCCTGCTCAAAGCATTAGCAACAACGTTTGCCTTCCTTAGGTGATAACGAATGTCACAATCGTAATCACTAAGCAATTCCAACCAACGCCGTTGCCTCATGTTTAACTCTTTTTTATCGAGGATATGTTGTAAGCTCTTGTGGTCAGTAAATACAGTGCACCTTGTCTCGTATAAGTAATGTCTCTACATCTTAAGAGCGAACACTACAGCTCCAAGTTCCAGGTCATGAGTTGTGTAGTTTTTCTCATGGATCTTTAGTTGTCGAGAAGCATAGGCTATAACTTTCTCGTTTTGCATAAACACGACACCCAAACCCTTATGTGACGCATCGCAATAAACAATGAAGTTTTCTGATCCTTTAGGCAAGGCTAGAATGGGTGTGCTGCACAACTTTTGTTTAATCAATTGAAATGCGGCTTCCTCCTTCTCTCCCCATTCAAACTTCACATTCTTCTGAGTCAGATTAGTCATTGGCTTTGCGATCTTGGAAAAGCCTTCAATGAATCTGCGGTAGTAACCGGCAAGTCCTAAAAATTGGCGGATCTCTGTTGGACTCTTAGGAGACGCCCAATCTTTAATCGACTTGATCTTTGCATGCTCTACATGAATGCCTTTGCTATCAATCACATGTCCAAGAAATTGTACTTTAGGAATCCAAAATTCACACTTGGAGAATTTTGCGTACAACTCCTCTTTCTTAAGTAACTCCAAGATTAGCTTGAGATGCTCTTCAAGCTCTTCCTTGTTCTTTGAATAAATTAATATGTCGTCGATAAAGATAATCACAAACTTATCCAAGTATAGCTTGCACACCCGGTTCATGAGGTCCATAAATACCGCCGGTGCGTTTGTCAAACCAAAAGGCATTACTTGAAATTCATAATGCCCATAACTCGTCCTAAACGCGGTATTGGGAATGTCTTCTTCGCGAACTCTCAACTAATGGTAACCCGATCGTAAGTCAATTTTTGAGTAGACACTCGACCCTTGAAGTTGTTCGAACAAGTCATCTATCCTAGGAAGTGGGTAACGGTTCTTCACCGTTAACTTGTTCAGTTCACGATAATCGATGCACATGCGAAACGATCCGTCTTTCTTCTTGACGAACAAGACCGGAACTCCCAAGGTGAAGAGTTAGGTCTTATAAATCCCTTGTCGGATAGTTCTTGAAGTTGTTCTGCCAGTTCTTTCATTTCAGATGGTGCCAACCAATAAGGCGCCCGTGCTACAGGTACAGCACCTGGTACCAAATCAATTTGGAATTCTACTAGTCGAGCTGGTGGAATATCCGGCAAGTCTTCAGGAAAAACTTCAGGAAAGTTTTTGACGATCGACACGTCTTCAAGTCGCTTCTCCTCTGACTTGTCCTTGGCTTCCTTCATAGTAATGTGTGCCAAAAATACATCACATCCCTTTGACAAATATTCTTGTGCTTTAGAGCACGAAATGATATTCAGTCGGGATTCCTTCCTTTGATTGCTTCCATCACCTTGAAAAATTAACGTTTCTTTTCCAAAAGGAACTCATACAATCTTCTCGTCGCAGATGATCACTCCATGATACTTTTTCAACCAATCCATCCCAATAATGACATCAAAACTACCAAGTGGGACAGGCATCAAATCGATGTCGAAAAGATGATTCATGAAGTTTAGAGTACAACCTAGAATTATGGTATTAGCTCCTATGATTTTCCCATCGGCTAATTCTACGTCATAATGATTTTCTAATGTAGTGGGGGTAATGTTAATCTAGGCACTAAAGGTATTAGATACAAAGCTCCTATCCGCACCAGTATCGAACAAAATTGTAGCATAACGGTTGTTGAGAAGAAATGTACCCGTGATGACGTTAGAGTCCGGGCTAGCATCTCTTCCTCCTAAAGTATAAGCTCTTCCTTGAGCTGGGCTATTCCCGTTGCCATTCCCATGGTTCTTCAGTTTTGGACAATCCCTCTTTATATGTCCGATGTTACCACATTCATAGCATGCCCCAACCTTTTGATTCTTGTTGTTTTTGTTGTTATTGTTGCTGTTGGTATTGACCCGACAATCAGTGGTAGCATGGCCATACCTCTTACATTTTCCACACTTCGGTGCACATTGCCCTGTGTGGTGGTAATTGCACTTGGTGCACAGAGGTAAGTCCTCAGTATAAACCTTCTTTCCACCAGGGCTAGTAGTGTATGCCCTACCCACATTTTGCTTCTTGTGGGGTTGTTATTGCTGATAGTTTATTGACGAATCATCAGCCTTCCTCTTGTTTTCATTCTATCTTTCCGCATAAGTGTGGTGTTTCTGATCCATCAAGTCATTGACCAACTCGATAACAAAATCAAGAGTCTTGGGTCTTACAGACATGACATTTCCATGAATGTTATCGATACTTGTCAATCGTTGCGGTTTCATCAGCAAGAAATTTGGTGCACATCAAGGCTAGTTCTTGGAAACGCTGGGTGTAAGCTGCAACATCGTTTCCCCTGACCTTAAGATTCCACAATTCAATTTCAAGTTTCTTGATTTCACCATTGGGACAATATTTGTCCGTCAATTTCTTCTTGAAAGTCCCCCAAGTCATAGCGTAAGCAGCATCATGAGCTAAGGTTCTCACATGACCATTCCACCAGGTAAGTGCAACACCTAGTAGAGTGCAGGTAGCAAACTTCACTTGATTTTCAACGGCACAACCGCTAATGTGGAATACGGATTCCATCATTTTGATCCATTGAGACAAGCCAATAATGCCTTCAGTTCCCTTGAATTTCAAGGGTTGGCATTTCATGAAGTCAGGGTAGGAACAGACACGTGCATGTTGTATACGTCTTCTGGGTCCCCCACCTAAATTTTGGCTCGCATCATCCTGAGTAGAGTTTTTTTGGATTGCCCGATCGATCATAGCTTGAATGGATTCTGGAGTCATGGCATCGTTTGCTCCTTGTCTTGTCACAAGCATGATTCTAATAATCATAAGAATACAATGTACGTGAGATATAATCACAATGTCGATACAAATAGATATGATAATAATAACTACATCACAACACAATGGAAAATGAATAAAATGAGATCAGCCATAACATCATACATCAACATTTCATAACATAATGTCGAATCATACATGATTTGTTTGGATACAAAATGACCACAAATGATATTAGTACAGAAAATGAAAATACGTCCTAAAGTCCATTAGCTGGGAGTTACCCATAAAGCTTAATAGACTATACAAGATAGCTAGAAATGAAAAGTACAACTAACAGCTACTACCTGTGTCCTCCACCGTATCAATCCGAGCTCTAGCCTCTAGCACTTGAGTACGCATGATCTGTCTGACTGCATCATCCTCAGCTCTCTGGCGCTGCCACTCCATACGACTCATGTGAGTCTCTAGTGTCTTAAGTCGCACCAATAAGGCCCTGTTCCGAGCCTCATAACTAAGGTAAGCCTGGCGTACCTCATGCAACTCTATCTCGTAAGCTGTCCTCTGACCTCTCCCTACATCAATCTCGAGCTTAATGTCTCTTTGGTCAGTCCGAGCATCATGAAGCTATGTATAGAAAATCTCACTCTCTTGCCCGCGAACCTGTGCCTAGTAGCTGACCCTCAAGTTGACTTCCTCAATGGAAGTCATCATCCTATGCTCAGAAGCCTGTAAAGCTCTAACGTAACCAACATCCTCTGCTCTGTCAGCAGCTCTAGCAATAGTTCGGGCATCATGACCAGGACTACGAATCAAACCCTGTCCTGCCTCAACAGCATCAACAAAATCATACTGACATCTAGGTGCTCTAGCAGCAGCAGCATTAGAACTCTCTACTACATCACACCTAGGTGGGGGAACAGTAAGTAAAAATCTCCTCGAGGTGGCATGTCCTCCTTAAGGATATCATCTCTTATACGGATCATGGCGGCCCTATGACCCAATGGTGCCTGATCATAGGTAGGGCTGGTGGGAGGTATAAGTGTGGCAGCATGCTCAGCAATGCGTGCTTCCATGGATGTTGGCATGGGTGGCTCAGGTCTGACAGTATTCCGTGCCCTAGGGAGACATGTCTGAGAAAAAGGGACCCTAGTCTGAGGTGATCTAGGTGGTGGTCGTGTAGCAGCAGTCTCGTTCTCTTCGAATGGCTCAGTCTCATCAAAATCCTCAGAGGGCTCATCCTCCTTAGCATCCTCATCCTCAGGCTCATGTTCCTTGCTGGGATCCTCCTCGGGATCCTCATCCTCATCCACGGGATCATGCTCCTCGCTGGGATCCTCTTCGGCATCCTCATCGTCATCCTCGGGATTATGCTTCTCGCTGGGATCCTCCTCGGGATCCTCATCCTCATCCTCATCCTTGGGGTCCTCATCGCCAATCACGTCAGGATAATCAATAGAATCCGTATCAATATCATCCTCCATTGAATCTGAGTCAGCAATGTATCTAGGTGACTCAGCAATCGGCGAAGCGTCATCAGCATAAGGCTGACCCTCTCTTGCTCTGGAACATAGACTGGTAGATGCTCATCTAACTCCATGGGGTCAGGTACATAGGTGGGTGATAGTAGGTGTGCCTGCCCTTGTTGGGCAACCTCCTCGTACGGGTCCATCTCTAGAATCTCGCCGGCATTCACGAGTGGAATACCCTATGATGATGGTCCATTTGATTCGGAAGATACAGACATATAGGTAACAGCGGACGATGCGTTGTCTGAAGACATGGCAAATCTGTAACCATAATATAAACTTGTATAAGTACATCATGTAAGACCATCGGTGATATACGTAATGTAGTATAAACACATATATAACTTATGTAAGCACTTAGTAAAAACAACTAATGCTAAAATGATGTATGACATGCAATCATGTATACTATATGCAAATAAGTAATGTATGTATGTCCCTTTGGAAAACATATGAATGACACAATGTTTGAAAATGGTTATAGACCAATTAAAAATGTTTGACCTGGTTCTCTATAACCTTGGCTCTGATACCAATCTGTAACACCTCCAAAATGGGCCATAGCGGAATATGATGTTCCGGGGGTATTGTTAGGATTATGAAAATCCATGTAAAAGAGTCGGTCACCCCGTGTTATATCTAGCATAGGTTAGCTCGTAGTCTTAGTTTTAATCGTTTAGTTACCGTACGACTTATGGTGTTGGGCCGGGTCTTTACCCATTTGTTAGCCCACTCCATGGCCCATGTATGGGCACCAAACTCTTGTATAAATACCCCTTTCCAGCCATGGGAAGGGGTTGGATGTTCATTTTATAACAAACACACACTAAGTGATTTTCTCTCTCTAGAACTCCTACTTTCTCTCTCTAGACAATTTGACCAAACATTAATCCTAGGCTTGTGTTATGATATCCAATATACTACAATTGGTATCAGAGCCCATGGGATGATTAGCTAGATTGTGTGTGCGTTTTCTTGGTTAGTTTAGATCAAAAGTTTGGTTTTTGAAGGTTTATGGTCTTATTCTTGACACTCTTTGATTCTCACGTTTGTGATGTTAAAGTTAGTGTTTCTATAGTTGTTATAGCCTTCTAGGATCAAGTTGTGCAAAAGAAACCAAGCAAAAACATTCAAAAGGGTGATTTTTAGGTGTTTTTAGGTGAAAAAGTTCGTATTTTTCTTCACTGCGTTTTGCCTCTCTGAGACATTCTTCATTGCGTTTTGCCTCAAAAAGTACACTGCGTTTTTTCGTTGTCGTAAAGGACAACTGTACTGCGTTTTGTCTTATTATAGGTTGCGTTTTGCTCTTGCGTTTTGGTTATTGAAGACTGCGTTTTGGTTACTGCGTTTTGCTTAAAGATTTGGTTGCGTTTTGCCTCAAGACCACTGCGTTTTGCCTCAAGACCACTGCGTTTTGCCTCAAGACCACTGCGTTTTGCTTCAAGACCATCACTGCGTTTTGCTCAAGACTTCCATTGCGTTTTGCTTGAAGACCATATTGCGTTTTGATAAGAAGTTACTCTGGCAAAATTTCATTCATCATTGCGTTTTGCTTCAAGCTATCACTGCGTTTTGCTTCAACATCACTGCGTTTTGCTCAAGACTTCCATTGCGTTTTTTTTGAAGACCATATTGCGTTTTGATAAGAAGTTACTCTGGCAAAATTTCATTCTTCACTGCGTTTTGTCTAGGCTTCTTCACTGCGTTTTGCCTAAGTTTCATTAACTTCATTACGTTAATTTATTTCAACCAAACCAAATCACAATCAAACAACATATCACCTAATCAAACAAACAATCATCACTTTTAACATACAATCACTAATCATTGTACCGATCCAAACTTTATCATAATAGAAGTAATCAACCATGTCAAGTAATTCAGATGATATTCAAGCGACCGGTTCTGATACCCGCCCTCCTATGCTCGATAGGACTGACTACGAATCATGGTCACAACGAATCCGTTTGTACTGTAGGGGAAAGGAAAATAGATTGCAAATTCTTCAGTCGATTGATCAAGGACCATTTGAGCTTGGAACCACAAGGGATGCCCTCGGAACTACCCCTGAGGGAGGTGTCCTTCTTGGACCAGAAAGGCCTCGTACATATGAGGACCTCAGTGACACGGAGAAGAAACGATACGATGCAGATGTCCGTGCCACCAATATTGTGCTTCAAGGACTTCCCAAAGATATCTACAAGCTCATCAATCACAACATTAAAGCAAAAGCAATTTGGGACAACGTCAAAATGCTACTGGCTGGTTTTGAACTCACAAAAGAAGATAGAGAATCTCAGTTGTACGATGAGTTTGAGCGGTTCAAGATGCTTCCAGGTGAAAATATCAATGAGTACTATGTTCGCTTTCACAAGCTGGTCAACGACATGAGGAATATCAGAATGACAATGCCTAACATTCAACTGAACTCCAAGTTCGTAAACAATATGTCACCTGAATGGGATAGGTTCGTGACAGCCGTTAAACTCAACAAAGGTCTGAAAGAGATAAATCAAGAACAGCTGTATGCATACTTAAAACAACATGAGAAGCATGCTGCACAAGATCGATTGATTATTGAGAGAATCACTCCTGCTACGAATGATCAACTTGCATTTGTGTCAACGGTCCAACCTCATGCCCAATCATCACATGTCCAGTCTCATCAATATCCCTCTTCATCAACAAACCCTCAATCACCACAATATCCACAACTTCCTGAAACATCACAAATTGACTTCGGATACACTCAAACTGATGAACTACTTGACAACCTCACCAAACAAATGGCGCTCCTTGCCCAATCCTTCAGAGCAATGCTTCCTCAGACTAACAATCAACTTCGAACCTCATCTAACACCCAAAATCAAGCAACTATTCAAGATGGTCGGGTTGTAGTTTAGAATGTTCAAGGGCGACATAATCAGAATCAGAGGTATTTTGCTCGGGGAAATGGTACAACATGAATTGGGGGTGTACAGAATAGAGCGGGGAATGCCAATGCAGGTCAAGGAAAACCGGTCAAGTGTTATAATTGTAATGGAGTTTGACATATTGCAAGGAACTGTACTCAGCCAAAGCGTCCACAGAATTCTGATTATTTCAAGGACAAGATGCTGCTGATGCAAGTCCAAGATAATGGTGCAGTTTTGGATGAAGAGGAACTACTCTTTCTGGCTGGTGAACAAGGCAACACCTTTGATGCAGACATGGATAATTAACCAGTCTAAGACTTAGCTCTGAATGAGGATAACATCTTCCAGGCAGATGAATGTGACACTTTTGATTCAGATGTTAATGATGAACTGACTGCTGAGTCAATATTCATGGCCAATTTGTCCTCAGTTGAGTTAGCAAATAACAAGCTGGTCCATCCAATGCATCAATCTTATCTGAGGTACATATTCTAGAAAATGCTATTGATCATAGTATCTCTAATCAGGACGAACTTGAGATTCATAATAAAGTACAACCGTCAGATGTTATTGACTCAACTAGTGTCCATATGGGTAACAGTAATGTTATTCCATTTGAACAATATTTGTCGGTCAATGACATTTCTGGTGTACCAAGTTGTGCATCCTCCGCCCTAAATAGTGTATGTGTATCGCCTGTTAATGATGCGTTCGTTCCTCATGACCCAATAGCCACTGAACTTAAGATCTACAAGGAACAGGTTGCCATCTATGAGCAACGTGCTAAGTTTGAACTGACTGAACGTGAACAGCGAATGGATGATCAAATGCGTATGCTTATTCAAAATCGTAATAAAACGGAAGAAAATCTTAAAAAGGAACTTCATTCTTTCAAGTTACAACTTAAGTCAACTATGGAAAACAATAAGATAATTGAAGAAACTGTAACGACTTTGAAACAAGAGTTTAAACAGAAAGAGTCAAAATTCCTGACTGATTTTTCCAATTTGAAACACCTTAACGATAAACTTGAGAATAAGCTTCACTCACAAGATCAATCCATTCAAACTGTCCATATGATGTTAAATCCTACTCAGGTGTATGATCAAAAGACTAAAACTGCACTAGGTGCCCAGAACCCTTTTTACCTCAGACAGGCCAAAAAGGCCCAACCGGCACTATATGATGGTGATGAACTTCTTAAGCCTCATCATGTGCCGGTAATTGTATCAACGTCTGAGGAAGAATTAGAGTTAGCTGAAGCTACTAGGAATAAACTGCATGTGAAAATGAATGACTCTGTCTGTGTGGAAAAGAGGGTTAACATTACGCCTCCTAACTACTCAAAAGAAAATTTCATGGCAACATTCACCCCTCAGACTCAACTGACACCTGAGCAAGTATTTTGGTCCTTAGATCTAGCAAAACGAAAGGCCGAAGAGCTAAAGGCCAATGCAACACCCCTGCCTGTCCTACCACCTACGACTGTGTATCCTCCCAATACATCAGCCCATCTGGTCCCTAGAACGCTTCCAACTACAAGTCAAGTAAATATTGGTCTGCATGTAATTACTCAACTATTTTGGGATTTTGAGAAAACTTGTAAAAAACGTATCACACCAACTAGCATAACTGAAGGGGAAAAGGGTTTTGAACAAACAAAAAGGTGTTACTTAACCAAAGTAATCCTATTTTTCAATCTACTCAAAGAACATTTTGAAGGAATTTAAAAATCTCTAGTCACTGAAGTTAGAGCAATGAAAGCCATTTTTGAAAATTTGGAAGCCGAAGTGGACCAGAATGAGGCAGACTTACGGAGTGGTGAGATTGAATGGAAAAACCTTCTCATCACCAATGAGAACTTAGTTGCTGAATATTTGTCCAAAGATGTGTTTTATACTATAACAGATTCTGTACTAAACGTGTCTAGATTTTCTGACATGCATGATGCTTTCACTAGTGCTCAGAAACGTATTGCCGACCTTGAATCTGAAAATTTTAATCTGAGAAACAAGATTCAAAATGATGATCATGACTCAATGATAAAACATTTCTCCAAACTTGAAGTTGAACACTTCAACTTACAATTAAAGTATCAAAATCTCAAAGAACGTTTTGGAAACAAAAAACCAGTGACATCTTCGGATGCTCCTTCATTTGATTCACTGTTTGTAATTGGGAAACTAAATGAACAGATTCAAAGTCGAGGCAATACGATTCATGAATTGAAGGAGAAAATCTCTCGCCTAACAAAGAAGAATAGTGATGCAGATCCTATTTTTGACCTTAAGGCTTTAGTTTCTCGGAACAAGGATTTAACTGCAAAGCTCAATGCCTTTCACAATCTCAATGAATGCTTTAGGGTAGAAAATGCAAAAGTTAAGCAGTATTATAAGGAGTTTTATGGTTCAATTAAAATAACGCGTGCCAAAACCACTGACCAGAACAACTCTTTGTTATCTAAAATTGAACACCTTAAGAATCAACTTAAAGAGAATTCCAAATGTGTCACTATAACTTATTGTAAACCTAAGGTGCTGGCTCCGGGTAGATATCTTATAGATGTTGAACCAATTCCCCCTCGACTCAAGAAGAATTGGGAAGTACATCTACACTATATCGAACGCCTTAAGGAAAATGTAGGAACCCTTCGTGAAATAGTAGAGGATGCTAAGGTAAAAAGACCATTGGATACCTCTCTTGCATCTGCTTGCCGTTACACTAAACACTCTCAGGAGCTGTTAGAATCTGTAATAGGCACGTGTCCTAAAGACTTTGGCCCTCGCAATAAACAAAATGCCTCTACCAATTCACTTAGGAAATAGGGAGTTACTTTGGTTAAACTACATGAAACCTCGACTCATAACACGCCACCATAAGTTGAGCACCAGAAAATGAATTCGACTAACATTCCTAGAATTCCCTCTACAGGAGTAAAAGGTGCCTCAGTAGCTAGCAGGTCAAAGCCTAGGAGCAATACAAAGAAAGATAAGACCCTGCCAGCCAAAAGTGCCTTGAAACAAGTAAAAGCCCATTCTAGGATGAATAAGTCACATGAGAAACATAAAAATCGTGTTGATTCTAGTATTAGCTATAAGCGTACTATAATTAATTCAAATTCTAATACTTCTTGCAAAACTTGTAACAAATGCTTAATTTTTGTCAATCACGATCAATGTGTTGTGCGTTCTGAAATGTGTGTGAAACAATCCTCTGCCACTAAAGTGTGGCGGGTTAAGCAAGTTAAGCAAGTTTGGAAGGCCACAGGGAAATTGTTTACCACAATCGGCCATCAGTGGCGACCCACTGGCAGAATATTACCTTTAGGAGATCATTGGCCTTTAACTAGGAATACTCTACCTAAGGTCTTGCCTACAAAACAATGGAAGCCCACTGGTAGACTTCTCCCGTTAGGAAGACAGTGCCCTTTAGTTAGGTCTACTGCTCTTAAGAGTTACTGTTCGCCAGCTGATCCACATGAACCTATTGCCTCTGTGACGTATAATCTTGTGTGCACTAACTAACTGGACCCCAATTGCAATTAGGGATCCAATGTATCCAAATCTCCATTTTCGCCTTTGTTCAAATGCAGGTTGTACAGATCGTTCTCTGGTATTTGGACTCAGGCTACTCAAAACATATGACTGGAGATCGCTCACGACTCAGGAATTTCGTGAAAGGTTTATTAGGACTGTTTGATTCGAAAACGACCATTTTGGTGCAATTATGGGATATGGGGATTATGTCATTGGTGACAGTGTAATTTCTAGGGTATACTATGTAGAGGGACTCGGACACAACCTTTACTTTGTCGGTCAATTTTGTGATTCAGATCTTGAAGTTGCCTTCAGAAAGCACACATGCTTCGTCCGAGACTTAGATGGTGTTGACCTTATCAAAGGAAGTCGTGGTATGAACTTATACACCATTTTGGTAGAAGATATGATGAGGTCCTCTCCTATTTGCTTATTGTCTAAAGCCTCCAAGAACAAATCCTGGTTATGGCATCGTCGCCTGAATCACTTAAACTTTGACACTCTCAATGATCTAGCTCGTAAAGATCTTGTTAGAGGTTTACCTCGGTTGAAGTTTGAAAAGGATCATATGTGTTCGTCATGTTAACTTGGAAAGAGCAGGAAAGCTACCTATAATCCCAAGATGATTAACACCATTACGGAAGTTTTACACACCCTTCACATGGATTTATGTGGACCGTTAAGAGTGCAGAGTATAAATGGGAAGAAATACATTTTGGTAATAGTTGATGACTACTCCAGGTTTACATGGGTGAAGTTTTTGAGATCCAAGGATGTGACTCCCGTTTTTGTAATCAATCTGTTAAAATAACTTCAAGTCGGTCTCAACAAAACTGTCCGATTCATGCGGACTGATAATGGCACCGAATTCGTTAATAAAAATTTGACAGATTTCTATGAAAGCATTGGCATTACTCACGAGAAGACCGTTCTGAGAACTCCTTAGCAGAATGGTGTTGTTGACGAAGGAATCACACCCTTGTTGAAGCTGCTCGGACAATGCTGATATTCTCTAAGGCTCCCTTGTTTCTTTGGGCAGAAGCTGTGGCTACTGCCTGTTACACCCAAAACCGATCCCTTATACATACTCTTCACAACAAAACCCCATATGAACTAGTGCATGACAAGAAACCGGATCTCTCTTTTCTACGTATATTTGGGGCTCTTTGCTACCCAACAAACGACAGCGAAGATCTTGGCAAATTGAAAGCTAAAGCAGACATTGGGTTCTTTGTTGGTTACGCACCAAACAGGAAGGGTTACAGAATCTACAACAAACGGACCCGACAAATAATGGAAACTATTCACGTTACATTCGATGAGCTGACTGAGCAAACGGCTCCTGTACACTCCAGTTCAGGACCCAATCACAACCTTTTGACTCCTGGACCTATAAGTTCAGGGCTCGTACCTAATTCTGCTCCCGCTACTCCGTATGTACCTCCCACCAATAAAGACTTGGAGCTGCTGTTTCAACCAATGTTTGATGAATATTTTGAGACTCCCACGGGTGATCATCAGATGCCTCATGTCCCCGCAGTTCCACCACTGGTCATTCCAACTGGTCCATCAGTATCTATATCCTTTGATAACGATAAACCATCAGGCAGTCATTCATCATCATCCTTGGCTTATCAATCATCTTCGGTACATCACGGTGTTGCAACTAAGCATTCTTTTGAAGTAAATCTGTTTGCTGCAACTGAGCACGAACCATTTGTTAATGTGACCGCCCCAGACCCGAACTCTGAAGCATCATCTTCTGGGACTCTCAAAACCAAGGCCATGTGGCCATTTAAGATTGGTGGATCTAGTTGTTGTACTAGGAAACAATCACGAGATGGCATTTGTGCGTTTTGACTACTCAGTGTCTGATGACTTGAAAATTACTAAAGGACCCTCATCAACTCTGGGACTATAAAAAGAAAAACATACGCATGCATTAGGGGAAGTAGTATTGTCTGCTGTTACTGAAGACTACTGGTTTCAAGCCATGCAAGATGAAATCTATGAATTTGATCGACTGGACTAGGATTAGTGCCCACCTCCAGACTGTGCAATGATTATTGCTCTCAAGTGGATTTATAAGGTGAAACTTGACGAGTATGGTAATGTGTTGAAAAACAAGGCACGTCTTGTCGCGAAAGGATATCGTCAAGAAGAAGGTCTTGATTTTGAAGAATCCTTCGCCTCGGTCGCCAGACTTGAAGCTATCAGAATTTTTCTTGCCAATGCTGCCAGCAAAAACATGACAGTTTATCAAATGGACATGAAAACTGCATTCTTAAATGGTGAGCTTAAAGAAGAAGTCTATGTGAGCCAACCAGAAGGCTTCGTTGACCCAGATCGTCCACATCATGTCTACCGTCTAAAGAAAGCTCTTTACGGGTTAAAGCAGGCACCCCGGGCGTGGTATGACACTTTGTCGAAGTTTCTTCTGGCTTAAGGATTCTCCAAGGGTGTAGTCGAACCAAGACTTTTGTCATTTCGAAATAGCAAACACACTCTTCATGTTCAAATATATGTTGATGATATCATATTTGCCTCGACCGACCCCAAAGACTGTGACCGTTTTTCTAATGAAATGAGCTCTAAATTTCAAATGTCAATGATGGGTCAAATATCCTTTTTCTTAGGCTTACAGATTTCTCAGAATCCTAGAGGCATTTTCATAAATCAATCTAAATACGCTAATGAGATTTTAAAGAAATTTGATCTTCATAAAAGTGACCCTGTTGACACTCCCATGGTGGAGCGAACAAAACTAGATGAGGACCTCTCAGGGATCCCTGTTGACCAGACCCAATATCGCAGTATGATTGGATCCTTGATGTATCTCACAGCCAGTAGACCTGACCTTGTTTTTGCTGTGTGCATGTGTGCTAGATATCAATCTAAGCCCACTAAAAAGCACCTTGAAGCAGTTAAACGGGTCTTTCGGTATCTCCAAGGATCCATAAATATGGGTCTTTGGTATCCGAAAGACACCGCCATGGCACTAACAGCATACGCAGACGTAGATCATGCATGTTGTCAAGACACTCGAAGAAGCACATCTGGTGGTGCTCAGTTCCTTGGTGATAAGTTAGTTAGCTGGTCATCAAAGAAACAAACTAGCACGTCCATCTCATCTACAGAGGCTGAATACATCGCGATGTCTGGTTGCTGTGCCCAAATCCTATGGATGCGGTCTCAATTATCGGATTATGGCTTTGCATACAATCACATCCCTCTGTATTGTAACAACAAGAGTGTCATAGCTCTATGCTGCAACAACGTCCAGCACTCCAGGTCTAAACATATTGACATCCGACATCATTTCATCAGAGAACAAGCGGAGAAGGGAGTGGTTGAGTTATATTTTGTGAGGACAGAATATCAACTGGCTGATATATTCACTAAGGCACTGCCCAGAGAACGATTCAAATTCATTCTCCCGCGTCTTGGCATGAAGAGTATGAAGCCAGAGACACTCAAACGTCTTCAGGATGAGTAACGAATTTGCTTTAAATATCCTATGTACATATGTACATATTCCAACTCAAAAAGAAAATACAAAAATATAAAACCAACAAAAATCCATAAAAATCAGAAAATAGAAAATAACAAAAATATGTTTTTCATGACATGTCTTCTGGCATCGATAATATTTACGGCGTTAGAAATGTCATTCAATAATGACACGGTGCTGTAAATAAAGTTCGAACAGAAGTTTCAAATGTTTTTCAAAACATGTCCAAAACAGCTTGCAGTTATTTCAGACTGCAACCCGGTTTTCAAAATGAGGAAAGCTCATCGCCAAAAAGACGGCTGTTCCTAACAACGGGTGATTAAGTTCTCCCGGGCATGGATTGCTTTATATCTGTGCACCCTCGATCTAATGTACGTGTCAGTGCATTATTTCTTGATTAAGAAGAGAAGTCTTCTTTTATCCTTATAATTTTTTCATCTATGATTCTTCAGAAAATTATTTGGATGTCACATGGTGGTTTAATCTTATTTTTGAAAATCAATAAGACTTGAATTTCATAAAATCTGACACTCAATCAACGACTACAACTCTTTAAATAGAAAATGGGTCATTGATTGAGGGGAGAGTATTGTTTAAATTTATGGCATCTAACGGGCATTTTAACACATTGTATACATCATTGAGATAGGCTTGATAACTAAAGGGGTTATGGTTTAAGGGGGAGTTAAACTTGAGTTAACTCAACAAGGGCCAAATGTGTTAGTTATATGCAAGTACAAGGTCTTATGTGCTATGTGCTAATTGAATACTAGGCTTAAAAAATATAAAGGACCAATTGTGCCTCTTATGCAATTTAATCAATCCCTTAGTAGCTATTAAACCTTAAAAGAAAAGAAAAAAAGGAGGGGCCAATTCTTCCAATTGAAGAAAGTGTAGCTTAAGTATTAAACACCCCTTGCGTTTTGACTTGGTCAAACGTCCAAAATCCTAGTCAAACATTTCACTTTCTCTCTCAGACTCAAAACACAACCATTGTTGCGATTTGCCTGTCCTGAAATCATTTGTGTGATTCTTCGCCTAGGTAATTCTTGGTTTTAGCTTGACATCATTTTAATATGTTATATCTATAACATCGTAGCTTAAAACTCATTGAATCTCGTGTTATGTAGATTTTCGTGCTCAATCGTCATCAAAAACTAGGTGAGTATTTGTAAGTGTGTTTTGATTGTTGGGATAGCACTAGTATACACAAATGATGCGCTTTATAACTACACTCGATACATTGCCAAACCTCTAGTTTTAAAATGCTTAGGTGTGGTTTGGAAATAATTATGTAGTTTAGAAGCTTGAAGTTGGAAGATATGTTTCTGATTCGATTAGTATTTACCCTATCAGGTTAATCTCTCTAAGCTTACTTTTCACAAGGAGTAGAATGTTATTGTCAAAAGACGGTTTACATAGGTTGTTAGTATGATGATACTCTTTAGATTGTCATTATTCCTGCAGGAAGAAATGTTTACATCTGAGACTTAGTTGACTTAGGTATTATCATTTCGCGATTTAGAGGAATATATTGTGAATCCCGATGACTTAGCTAAACCTTGGTGTTGTTTCTATTTATATAATCACTATCTTTTAAGGAGAATACGCTCATAGGGACTCTATTTGACTTTGATGTTATGATTTAGAATTATTTGTGTATTCGAATTATTTGTTGTGTCTTCTCAAGAAAGGATTGATGGTTCGGGGGTAAGCTAAGACAATTCCATCTGGTGAGGATCAATGACGGGTTAAGATGCTAACTGGGGTCAAACTGACTATGCCACTTTTAGGGTGGATTATTTTAGGTCCTGTCTCATACGCTATCTTGTACATCAATAAGTAGTGTGGTAATCAAGTTGACTTGTTTAGGTGTCTGGTTAATGAATTTTTCATTGAGTTTCTCGTTTAAAAACTCCAACATAATTTATAAAATCATCATTAAGCTGACACTTATACAAGATGTTCCTCAGTTATTTGTGGGGGAGAGCATTATTAGGTAAAACCAACACCAAAAACCCACATCAACTTTCCAATATCGGCTTGTATTTAATCAGACCAGATTTTCTCCTAAATTTTCTAAACATATGTAAATCCTTGAGATCCTAAAATCTCAAAGGGTTTGAAATTTGTTGATCAGGGGGAGAGAATGTGATTAATATTAAATTGATAAAGTAGTGAACTTTAAACTCAAGCAGGTACTCCTCCCTACATGTGCCAACAATTTCGAATATCGACGCCACATGTTAGAGGGGGGAAGCAGTCAGTTTCATAAATTCAAAACAATCCAAGATCCAATGGCTTTGATATCCTATATCACAAGTACCTTGATTGATTTTCACTATGGTTTTATGGCGTTGGAGGTGAACTGTACCAAAAGACCGAACCCTGTATTTACTTTTTGGAGTTATAAGGTTGGTATGGGTTTAGTTAATGTTCCCACGATCCCGCCCAAACGCCAGAGGGATCTAACTAGGGGACAATCCACTCGTAGGTGTAGATGTCCTTAGGTATGATTACAAAGGTGTTATGTGAGAATAAGAATAGTGCGGACGGAGTTAGAGCTCAGCTACTGGAAATAACAACAAGGTATTAGTAATGAAGTCTTGGTAAGCACTGAAGGGGTTGAAGAATGAAAATAGAATGTTAAGATAAAGGGTGAAAAGGAATGAATCCTCCTTAAACATTTAGGCAAAAACCGGAGGTCACTACATATGTGCTTTGAAATTCACATGGTTGTATTGTGGACAATTGAAGCAAGTATCATGGACAGTGATCGTTGCATATACCCTTCCCTAGCCAATCAAGATCCCTCAAAGGATTCTTGTTTATTTTTCATGGAGATCAATACATTTCTGATCGTCTCTCTCACTCCGAGTAGATGATATTGAGAAAAAGGTGGCAGTTCACTCCAGCTCGTCTACCAAAAAACCAAAAATGCATATTGAGTCTAGAGCAATGAGATCATCCAAGAAAATCGCGTTAGGAACATTAATCCATATTGTGCTTGTTTCTCCACACAATGTGACAACAAGTTAAGATTTTAAGAGTCCTTCGCATTATCCTGGGTGTATGCCAGGAACATTCCGAGGTTTCGAGTGATACGAAAGTATTCACAATGAAGATGGAAATCCTTCTAGAGCAAACATTTTAAACAAGTCTTGGTAGTGTGAATGTGAGATCCTCTTGCTGATCATGCTTAATGTGACAACTTGAAAGAAAACGATGGTGGCGATTCTTTATGAATGAAATTGGTCCAAGGAAGTGAATTGAGAGTAGTTTTTTTTGCAAAACCTTTTCGATGTGTTCAACAATGATTTTATTCTCGCACATCGGTCGTGTATATCTTTCAAACAAAAGTTGTTTCTGATGAAAATTGATTCTTTAGGATTATAAAACTCTCGATGTGTCACAAAACCTCTGTCCAGAGTGACTCGCGACGGATTTTCAAATCTTTTCTCATTAATCAGTGGAGTTTTTAATCCACTGGTTCACTCATTCTGTGCTTGTCTACTCTTTGAGACGTCCGGTTTGAGAACGGCTAGTGCAGATGCGAAATCCCTGTCTAGAGATTCTGTGGAGTTCTACTGATAACTAGGGCAGTAGTATTTATACTGACAAATGGGGGACCGTGGTTTTGCAACCTTATTCAACGAAAGTGAAACAAGAACACTTTGTGTGTTTATTACTAACATCATATTGCAAGGAATCAATGAAGGTAGCAGCTGATGGGCAAAGACGTGTCAATTCCCAACACCGATTGCTAGACTTCATACTTCCTATTTCAAAGGACAATCTGATTGCTTGAAAGACTTAACAACACAGCTTCCGCTACTCTGATGCTTTGCTAGCTGATCTAGAATGGGTGAGATGCCGGTAACGAAGATCACAAACAATCACATGGAGGCAATACCTTTCACAATAGGATGATTAAGAGATTTATGTGGTGATGATCTCAAAGAAAGTCAAAGATCAACAAGTCTAACGGAACAAGCTCAGGACCACTACAGCTGTACAAATGAAGTCAATAAATGAAGGACTCAAAAGTATACGTGCTAACAGTCGTGGAGTAAGAAAACCAACTCATAGAATGCTACTAAAAATTCAAATTGTATTTTTCTGGGGTTACGGAGACTCCCTTCTAGGGGAGATTGTTAGATTAGAAAAAGACTCGTCACCCTATTGCTTTCGTATATTTTGCATGCTCCATAGTTTTATATTTGTAATCGTATGATTTATGGTGTGGGCGAGTCTTGACCACTGTAAGCCAACACCTTAGCCGTGTTATGGGGGCTTTTTGTTAAGAACTATTTAAATACCCTCTCCACACATGGAGGGGGTGTTGGAAAAATCATTTGACACACACAAACTTAGTTGTGCTTTTTCTCCTTGTTCTTCACCAACCATTTTTCTCTCTCTAACTTTCTCTCTCTAAGATCATAAGTGTGTGAAATTAAGAACCTACATCTCCATTGGTGGAGTTTTGCTGAAGAGCTTGATCAATCATAGCTTGGACGGATTCTGGAGTCATGTTGTTTAGGTTGGTGTTGTTAGGAGGGGTATTCTGGTCTTGTCTTGCCGGCAGGCTGCCATGATTTGCTCTGTAAATCTACATGAGACAAAAATCGTGAGCGTCATAATCTAACGAGATATACAATAATTTACAGATGAGACAACAACACAAGAAAGGTATATAGTACAACATAACACATCTATTTCATTCATAACTTGGAAAGTTTTACATGAAATAGTTTTTGGCACACAAAATATAATGCAAAAGATCTAAGGCTATGCACAGAGGGGGAAAACCCCAAATACTTAACATGCAGGTTTACAACGAACACTAGCAAGGACAAAATAACATAAACCACTAAGTGTAACTGTCAGCATCCCCAGAAGCATCCTGGTGATCTGGAATCCTAGCATCTGGTCCTGACTATCTAGCTCTCCTCTGCTGCTCTCGATGTGCTAATAACTCGGCCCTGCATGTCACTCATTTCTGCCTTATATCTCTCTTCACTCGATGTGTCTCTGCCATCTGTGCCTGAGGCCTACGGTCAGTCTCTGAAGACGCTTTCATCTCAGCCAGCTCGCATCGGGAAAACCGAGTATCATATACCTGGTAGATGTGTATGAATGAGTGTACTCTACACGCTGTGGTTGTGCTGATTGTGCCTGGGGATATGGGGTCTGTATGCCTTATACTTGATCTCGGTGGGTCATGAAGCTCCTTGATGGGTCGCCAGACCTCATCCTATCGAGGTAAGCCCAGCCTCTAGGGAAGCATTGCTCCTCCTCTACAATCCATACTGTCTTCCTGGAGAGTCTTCATATCCCCAATAAAGTAAGTTACCCGCTGCGAGTCCATCGCGACTCGCTACTTGAGTGTGATATACGAGTCCTACCATCTGAGCATCTATAGTCTAGATTCGAGTCCTGTGTATCACGCTCTTGGAGCTCAGCAAGCTTGTAAACCTTGTATTGACACTCCATCCACGGTCATAGGTGCTTATTCAGGAACTGCCTCTGTCCGAATCTACCCAAGTATCCCTAATTACCATACCCAACCTCACTAATCCCCTGTCGTCTTGCTTCAGCATCTACTGTGCTGACAAACCTATAATCTACCCCTCGACCTCCTGTAGGTCTAGCAGTAGAACTCTCTCCGATCTCGTACCTGGAGCCTAGAGCAAACAAGCCACGGAACCTCTTGCTGTGGTGGTGCTTGGACTCGGGAATATCATCCTCTATGGTAACAGGTGGTGGTATGTATAGAGATGAGCTTGGTAGTGTGGTAGTAGAGGTGTTGGTAGTGCGGCAGTAACGCTCAACAAGGGCCTGAGTGGAGGCTATTCCTGATGTGTCTTGATTGGTTTGGACACCTAGATGATGGTAGTAATGTTGTGGCCATGGGTGGTGGTGATGAAAGTGCAGATGAGGGGGTTGTGCACCTAGCAAGGCGCGCCCCTGCAGAAGGGGTGGTGATAGTGAGATAGGTGGTGATTGGTGGTGGAGTCCCTCGGTATGGCATAAGAAGTCTCTCAACCTTGCCTTTGGTGGAAGGGATATGGATAGCCTAAATCCGGACTGTAATCCCTTGGCTCCAATGGTAGTTATGTCGATGAAGGGTGGTGGTATAACTGGCTCTGTTCCCTAGGTGGTGAAAAACAAGCTCATAGTAGTATAACAAAAGTGGGTCGGCAAAGCTGGGTGCTCCTCCTCTCCTCCTCATCCTCATCTCATCATCGGGTCATCCCAGATGAATCACCGTCATCATCATCTTCCTTTATCTCCCTCGTCCATGCGGATAGTCAACGGTGCATCCTCTGTCTCTCATCATTACTCATTACTTCCTTTGGATTCCTCCTAGGGATCCGCCTCAGCCAACATTTCCATTTGTGAATCAGCAGTTAGGTGAATCTACTGGAGGTAATGGCGAGTGCTCTCAACTGGAAAACATGCTCATCCTACCAATGGTTTATATACTGAGGGTTATTTAGGCTCTGACTCGTAAGTAGGATCATGTGCTGTTATGAACATAGGTCATGCTCATCCCTCGTCTTGTGTACTGGTGGTGTTTGTGGCTCATCAGGGCTGGTATGTAATTCGCTGATGGTGGGGCTACTGGCTGCATAGGGAGTCCATCGTATCCGTACACGATGACTCATGGAGAACCTCCGTCAGATATCTCCTCATCGGCTCCCCAGAAGACTCTACCTGGCTCAGAGTCAGTGTAGACGGAAGTGTAGGTAACCGCAGATGATGCCGAAGATATGAATGCTTGTAAAACCAAAAATAACTTATATAAGTATTACTTATAAGACTCTTATAGTAATATACGTAGTATAATTTATATACGCGTATATCAATCATTGTAAAAAGCACTTAGTAACTACTAATGCTAAAACAGTGTATGTCATGTAAGCATGTATATTAGATGCAAACAAGTAATGTATGTATGTCCCGATTTTATTTTTTGGGTTTGCAAAACCCCATGTGTAACTGCAGTTTCTTAGTGTTTGAAAATGGTTATAGTTCAGACAAAAACTTTTGACTGGGAAGGGTTCTCTATAACCTTGGCTCTAGATACTAATCTGTAACACCCCCAAATCTATGTAGCAGCGGAATATAATGTATATCTGAGGGCGTTACTTCATAAATCAATAGCACAAGATATAAGAACGACACTTAAAGTGTAGTTTTATAAAAGATACAATGGATTAACAAAATATTGTTTCATTACATACGTCATGGCTTTTAATTTGTTTCAACAATATAAGGTAAGATTTCAGTTCTTTTAAACAAATTTTTCCCAAAATTGTTAATTCGCCCTAATCTTTAGTATACTCTTTCAAAGAGTGAACCCCAATTGTATCAGAGCACCTCGTGCTTATTGACTGAGAAAACATGCTTAAAATTAACATAAAGTTGCGTGAATTCACAGGTTTGTTTTGTGTAAATCGGTAGTTGGACAGCAATTTTCCAAGTGTTGATTAAGCATGTATAAAAAAATAAACAAGGGGGATTATGCAAAACCTTCATTAGAAATAATTAGTTTTCCTATGTCATGACACTGAAGCTCGACATGTTGAATGCAATAATTTGCCATTAAAGCCCGTGAATGATGTTCTAACCGCAACATCCCAAATCCTAACATGGTATACATTGTTGTACGAGCAACCCGGGCATATGAAGCGCTACTCACCCAAACGGGGCAATGTCAATCATAAATAAGATCTATTTATCACATTCGCGCTTACAATCTAGTAAATTGACAGTTTCATGTTAAAAGGGCACATCGTGGGGCGATCGCTACTTTAGGCAAACACGTTATCATAGTAGAAAATGTTACACTTACGTCCAGTTTGTTAAAACAAAGGCAGTTTCACCCAAAGATGTAAATCAATTTTAAAATCTGTAAAACATGGGGCTATGAACTCACCTCAGTAGGTAGTCCTCTGAATGGTAAATATATCCCAAGTATAGCAAATGAATCACACCGTCAAATACCTAAGTAAATACGGTGAGTCTTAGTTTACAAGTTTAGGCTAAAGACTTAATGTATAAACTACAATATCTTGCTAGTTTATATGTACTGTTATCACTTGTGTGGTGGTGCACATGTTTATTGTATTTGTCTTTACGTGATGGCTCTTGGGAACGTATAAGTGTTTGTTAAACATATTTATTAAGCATGTTATAACTAGGTATAATACAGAATAATATTATAACGCGTTTGATTCGTTAAGTGTTTATTAAAATCACTTTCGTTTATAAAATACACTTAGGTTTTCTATAATTACAAACACCCTAGTTTATGAAAGATATATATTTACATTTTAACCCATAAGTTTCTCATTGTACACTTTGGTCCTTCAACTTTACAAAATTACCCTTTTTGGTTCTTTTACTTTCAAAAAATTTACCTCTTTTGCTTTCAGAAGTGTTCCCAAAATCAGTCCTAGGGTCTTGAAAAATCAGCTTTTGGAAGTTTTTTAACCCTCATGTTTGCAAATTGGGAACTTTTAGACCCTTAAGTTGTAAAAATTGCTTTCTTAAGCCAATTAAAATGTAACAATGTGGCATTAGGTTTCATTTAAGCTCCAATAGGCCTTATAAGCTAGGTAAGCTTGTAAATAAGCTCAGTGATGAGCTTATTTAGGCTTATTGGACCTTATAGGCCCGTTAAGGTCTTTTTAAGCATCTTAAAGGTTCCAATTTAAGATTTAAATATGGCACTATGCTCTTATTTGATTTAATTCAGCTTATATAAAATGTTAAGCTAAAAAATAAGTTCGGGTGAGCTTATTCGAGCTTTTAGGCTTTGTATTAGCCCAATCATTTAACCTGAAAAGTTTGTAAAGGGTTTTTTACCAAGTAATCAACTTATTTTATAGACTCGATAAGCGCCTTTTGGGTCTGTTTTTCTGTTTTAGCTTTTTTCAATAAGCCAATTAAGCTCGTTTTGGGCTTTATGGGTCCATAAGACAGATAACCCTTTTATCCTTTAGGCTTATTCACTTAAGGTCCATTAGCATTTTCCAAGTTCATTAAGCCCATTAAAGTGTATAAGTTCACCAATAATCTGTTTAGGCTTATTGTAGCTTATTGGCTCTCGTTTGGACTCGGTAATGGCCTACAAGTATTAAGGGTCTCAGGTTAGGATCCCTAAAGCTTTTTATGGTCATGGAAACCAATAAGCTTTGGTTATCCCTTAATTAAGCTCGTCAGTTATTTATTAAGCCACAAACTCTACTTTCGTGGTTTGATGGGCATGTTAGGCTCCCATAGTGGGATTTGTCAAGCCAAGATGAACCCGGCAAGTGGTTCATTTGTTACTTTATTAGTTCTGGGTCTTATCCCTTTGTTAAGCATCGTTAACGATATTTAGAGCAAAACGAGTAGTTAGGTGTTCATGTTAAGCAACATATACATGATTTCGTTTCTAAAACTCAATACCAAGCCCTCGGCTCATATTGTACGTATGCATGAAAAGTTTATCCCGTCCAAACTCATTTACAAGTTCACGTTTAGTCTTAGGTCTACACCACACAAGTCATACGCATAGTATTGACATTTTACGAGTACATGGGTTGTGCCATGCTAGGCACGACCCATGTCTAGCTTGTAATCACAAGCTACACGTCTTAACATATATAGAAACATAAGTTTAGACACGAAACATAGACTAAGAAACTTACAAAAAGGTCCTAGCGTCTTGTTTGGTGTCGAGTGTGATAACCCGAATACTAACCCCAATCCTTGCTTATACCCGTAACCTTCTTGCCTTCTAAACCCTTATACGAATAAACCTAGCTTCCTTGATCACTAGAAGCTAACCCAAGTCACTTGCTTGCAAGCTATGGTGAGATTGTGAGGGTGTTTGTTCTCGGCTGTGGATAGCAACCCGAAACAAGAAGAGAAAACAATATGGTTTGTTTGAGAGAGTGTTTAGTGTTTGCAAGAAGTGTTTTGCCAAGATAGGAGTGGGTTTATATAGGCCTAAGATTAGTTAGCTCACTTAGTCCCGATCTAATCCCAAACCGAGCCCTAATAGGTGGTTTCGGTTAGACCTAGTTAACCTCAAATGGTTTTGCTAATACCACATAGTACATTCCTTAATTACAAGATCAATGGTACATGATACTTAAGATTTGAGCAATCTTATGGTATATGTATGTGTGTACATGCCGCGGGTATCCAAGAGCAAGAAAGGATCCAAAGTGGTTATTACACAATGTGTATTAGGCTTATTAGGGACATTAAGGACAAGCTTTAATTAAACCTTTGTTGTACATGTACTTAGTATAGGTTTAGAAGATTTCTAGGTGATTATGTATGTGGTACGAGTAGGATTATAGAGGGAAAGAAAGGTTTTGAAATCTTATTGAGATTATTATGGTACAAATCTTAATTAAAGGATCATTGTACAAGATTTGTGTAAGTATCCAATGGTTTATGGGTTTTGTTTACCCATAATCGGCCATAATGGTTTATTAACATGAAAATTGAATAATTTTTGTGTTTAAGGATTAAAAGTAGGTATTGGTTCGAGTCTAGGTAAGTCTAGGTATTTTTAGGGTGTGTCTAAACGTATTTTATTGCGAAACGTAAGCCTTTTACGTGACCAATAAAAATAAAACACGCAAAGTTAATAATTATCTTTCTAATAATTACATAACACTTGCTTGATGTAAACCTTAATTTATTTGGTGTCTGTTTACGTTGAATGATTCTTTCTAGTCTACGCGATTGAGCTTAAAAGTTAAATTAAAAGTAAACGCGTACCGGACTAAAATAAATAGTAAAGAATAATAGGAGTCGTAAAATGACCTGAAAATCTGAAATGTTACAGTCTCCACCCGTTAAAAGAGCTTTGCCCTCAATGCTTAAGACCTTGTAGTGGATGAAGACGCCTGATTTGTGAAGAGATGTGGGTATTTCTTTTTAATGAATCTTCACGTTCCCACGTGAACTCAGGACCCCTCCTCGAGTTCCAACGAACCTTAACGAGTGGTATACGGCTTCGCTTTAATCGTTTGATATCCCGTTCCATAATTTCAACGGGCTCTTCTACAAATTAGAGCTTATCATCGACGTGAATTCCATCCAACGACATGGCTAACGGTTCATCAGAGTAACTTTTATTCAGATTTGACACATGAAAAGTACTGTGAA